>LBNU01001398.1:1459-12417 GCA_014162995.1 Artemisia annua
CAACTATTCAGTCAAGTCTCGGTCATTTCAGTCAATGTAATAGGTTGCTAGAATTATCATATTTAGCTACGTTATTTAGTTACTCGTATGGTTAATGTTTAAGTCTAATAAGGTGTCCAATGGGCCTTAAAGCCCACGACTTAGAAGATAGGAAAGGAAGGAAATGTTGCCCTATCCTTCTCCTATAAAAAGGACATCATGTATCTCTTTACAAATGTTGGTTAATTTCATATCTTAAGAAAACTCTTGTTCTTTCATCTTTCATATTGTTATTAATCAACCAAGTCTAATTCTCATCTCATTTCTCTTATAAGATTACTTTTGTTTACTAATATGGTGACCTAACAATTGGATTATGATGTTACAGTTTCTGAGTGTTTGGCTGATTGACATGAGACTAGAATAATCGGATAAGCGGAATTACTTTTGTTCAAGCTATAACAAATCATCTAACTATAAGTTGTGATAAGTGCGTGGCACGCGGTTTCATGTTTAAAGCCGGGATAATTAGTGGTTTGAGTGTTTGGCAGATAGCCCATACCCTGCCCCGGCGAGATTGGGGTTTGTTGTTGTTGTTGTTGTTGTTGTTGTTGTTGTAGTGTTTGGCGGATAGGAAGAATAAGTTAGTTACATATTTTGATGACTAGTTAATTTGTCGTAATGATTTGTTTCATTAATGGTTACCACTTACCACTTACAAGTTTATTAGATAATTCACTTACCAATTTAGTTTAGAAAATAAGCTAAACCAAACACCCCCTTAGCCCCTTAGTGCTGTGGGTGGGATCAAATATGGTTTGTAGCTTAAATAAGCTATTTTGAACAACAATTTCTGCTAGTTTGAATGATTTTTGTTGATACCTTTTATTGGTATTCAAGAAGAGGAAGGAGAAATTCCGTTTGGAATTGAAGATCTGCCATATTATGTAAAAAAAACTTGAGAAAGATAGATTGATAAAACAATCAATTATCCTATATGTTTAAATGATCAAAATAATATCAAACTTGCACCTTTGTTACTGCAGGCTTAAGATTTGAAAAAGTTACTGATGCTGAGGTCGAGGTGTGCTCCTAGACATCAAGTTGTGGATGAAAATGCATTTATTTCGAACTCTCCGTTTTTTGATACTTTTGAGTTAATGTATGTTTGATTGATTGCTAATGAATGAATGGTTTACAGGGAAACATGGTCGAATCAGTCATGTGCTATCAGTGTCAAATGAACTACAAGGGACCTGTTGTTCGTTTTACGAAATGTCAAACTAAGCGTTACTGTCATCCTTGCATGAACACTATTATATTATGCACGTTTTTCAGGCGTCTCATTGAAGAACATTGACAGAGGCCAAAATTCAAGGTACTTTTTTTTACCGTTTTCTTTTTGGGTTGGTGTTCTAAGAATACCTTCAATTCTTCAGTGTTATTCTAAGTGACCATTTGAATGACTTCTTTACTGATCTTTGGTGAAACTTTTAAGTAATTTTCGTAGTTCTTTTAGTTGGCTCAGGTGCATAAACGTACTTTTAGTTGTGGCTCAATTATTATTTCCTGGCTTGACAGTGTGGTTGGAATGATGATAGTTTGTGTAGCAATCATCTTTTATGTGGATTTTTCTGATTTTATCTTCTTGAGCAGGATGTAGTTTATCGGAATTGCAAGTGAAGGACACAAAAAGTAGCAAGGCTGAACGCATGTACTGGTACATCATCTCATCCATTTTACAAGTCGTTTAGGATTTTTGTTTTTGCACAAGAACTTTCTAATTTTGTCACCTAATGTATCCAGCGACTGCTGTAAAACCTCAGTTTTGATCTTTATAGAAGCTGCCCGTCCTGTCATTTTGATTTGCAACTCCTGAGGCCACTGGCGAGTCATGCCTTAAATCCAGGGGCAATGGGGAACCTCGTCTTAATACATAGTTACGTATATATACTTGAGATCCTTAGACGCTTATGTTGGATAAAGATACATAGGTAATGGCCGCTGAAATAACCTTTCTGGATTATTAACAGGTAACTTCTTCTTGCTTACTATGAAGTCCACATGTCATGCATAGTGCATATATAAAGACATTACCATATTTGACACTCAGTCATTTTAACGAATATGTTATGAAGAAAACTGCCCAAAGATTAAGTGGAACTATTGTATTCTGCCTTGTGATCTAGAATTATTGTATTCTGCCCAAAAGGTGACCATTTAGACATGCTACCCAAATTACCCATGTTGACCCGTTTCAGTAATACCTGTTTTGACCCATACTTAAAGTACCCATGTTACCTGTTTTGACCCATGTTACCTAAAGTCCTTGTTGGTGCTTTTAGTTAGCCCCTTTTGATTTACAAAACTCAGCTATTTTCTGGAAACATATGGTTGGATCAAAATAGAAGATTGTGTTTGACTACAATCATCTATACTTATATTTCTGGTTCCCTGACAAAGGGTTACATATATGTAGCATAATGGTGTGAAAGAATGTTGTGTTTGATCAACTAAGTTTCTTACGCGACTACTATCACGTAGGCACAAACTTTGGAAAAGATGAGAGCACAAGTGGAAAGAGACATGAAATTGCAGTTAGAAGGACAAGTGGAATGTCAAGTGCAAGAACACATACAAGAACGGGTATTTGGAGGAAAGTGCTAGCGAAAAGCTTGAGATAGAGAGAGGTGGCAACAATAGATGAATGACATTACCTCGGTGTTAAAGAAGTTTACCAATTCACGTCCTCCTCCATAGCTGGATGACGTTGTATCACTATATTTGGATTATATACTCTAATTTCATCTTGAATGTTTTGAATGGTTCGATTTGAATACAACTTTTGTAATTTGAATGTTAAATTTTCGTAATTGATTCATTTGATTTTGGATTATCTATTTAAATTTACTGGTATTAGTTTTCTTTTAGCTATTTTACATACAGGATGCATAAATGTGAGGTTTAAGCTGTGAAAATTATTGTATCTTTCCAACATAAATGTGACCCTTTACCATCTGCAACTTACTGACGGATTTCAGACAGAAGTTTAACCGACGGTTTTCCGACATAAATTATACCGACCGACATAATTTGAATGTTAAATTTTCGTAATTGATTCATTTGATTTTGGATTATCTATTTAAATTTACTGGTATTAGTTTTCTTTTAGCTATTTTACATACAGGATGCATAAATGTGAGGTTTAAGCTGTGAAAATTATTGTATCTTTCCAACATAAATGTGACCCTTTACCATCTGCAACTTACTGACGGATTTCAGACAGAAGTTAAACCGATGGTTTTCCGACATAAATTATATCGACCGACTTCCGACGGAAAATTACCAACAAATTTCCGACACATGTTTTTTGTCGGAGTTTCCAAGGGATTTCCGACTGATTGTAATTACCGACCATGGATTTCCCAACAGACAATTTTCATCACAAATCCGTCGGAAACCACTTATACCGACGGATTTCCGACAGAAACGGTCGTCGCTAAAGACCTGTCATCTAGCAGTGACGTTGGTACTTGTGCGTTGTGCCATATGTCAGGTTAGTCACAGGCAAAACAACGCAAATAAAATTCAAACATAGATTGTTAACAACCTCCGTTTTTGGATGGTATGCACTTGAATGCAGAAGTAATATGAGATCCCGATCGGACAATATGGATTTTGGTGAGCAGAAACTGCACCACAAACCGCAAAAAACCGAAGCACAAAAACCGCACCACGGCAAAAACCGGTGGTTCGGTTTTGAGAAAAAATAAAAACCGCAAAATGCAGTGCGGTTGCGATTTTACGCATAAAACCGAACCACAAAACCCACACCGCACCACACATTGATTATTTAAAATCGATAAATGGCACATTGATTATTTAATTTGTGTTATAAGGCCATATTATCATTAATATTCTTATAAGTCATAAGTGATGTGTATGTTTACAATAAATACATGCATTGTTATAACCGAAAAAAACCAACACTATAAACCAAAAACCGCAAAAACCTGCATTAATTATATAACTCATAAGTGATGGTGCGGTGCGGTTAAAACCCGCAAAACCCAAAACAACCGCAAAAAACCCGCAAAAACCGAAACCGCAAAAAGTGGTGCGGTTCGGTTTCTATTTTTATAGAAACCGCAAATACGGTAAAAATAGAAACCGCAAGTACGATTGATGTATGTAATGGTTAAGTATTTGTTCTTCCAAAGAAAATGCAACGAATGCAAGTTCTCGGGTCGTTTCCCAACGAAGGTTGACGGCGAATTTATCGTTTCGGTGTGTGTAAGTGTGAAGTGAATGAGATTAAAAGTTGAATTTTTGTTTTTACACTAAATTTATATGAATCAACAATAAAAATCAAATGAGAAAACTAAAGTTACAAGCGTGTAAAGCACAAACGACAAAAATCATAAACGCGATCTAAGAAAAACGTCTACTTAACAAATTAAAATGTAAATTCTAAGCTAGACTAAACCTACGGGCTCAAATGAAATTTTAAAACTTTAAAATGATAAAGGAAAATTTTAGGAAAAAGAAAAATATTTTTTTTAACTTTTTATCTATTTATTATGAATTAAAAACTAGTTTTGATTTATTAAAAGTAATTAAAAATAAAAGAAATTGTGAAAATGAATTGGAAAAATTCAAAACACATTTTGAAAAATCTAAATGACTAAAAATAATTTTCTAAACTGTTTTTGGATTTTTTAAAGTTTTTTCTTATTTTTATTTGATTTTTATTTATTAAAAAGCATTTAAAAATGATTAAAAATTAATTTTAAATGAGAAAAATAGCAAATGAACTCAGAAAAATATTAATTTTTTAGAAAAATTCTAAAATAATGTTTGAAATCTAGGAAAAATAGAAAAAATGAAAAATCAGCTGGAAAAGTGCTTTTGGCTTAAAAACAGCTTATTACAAGTGCTTATTGATAAGCACTTGTAACAAAATTATGTGAAACTGACACAGAAGGTACAAAGGACTAAACTAAGCTCTATTTCACTGAAATCAGATCATATACCAATCCAGAACTCACAAAAGGAAAATAAAGTAGTTGACAATAAGCAATAACAATAAGCAGATGAGCACAGAAGAAGCCAGAGGGTTAAAAGACCATGAAAAACACTCAATCACACTTAAATATGCTCAGATATCACAAATAAGTATAGAAGATGAGCTAGAAGGAAATATTGCAGACCTTTACTCAAATCAGTTAACAAGGCCTATCCTACTAATTTTGCACGCTGTAATAAGCAGTCTCATTAAGCACTAATCTATAAGCTAATGGGGGCAAAAGAGAAACTATGCTACTGGCTACCTAAAAAGCATAAAAGCCCTAAATTCTAACAATGATTACTAACCTAAATGAGGCTGAGAACAAATGTCTGATCAATAGCTATGTAGGAACAGTTGACTTTTAAATTTGCATTAAGACTTAGACTAATCTGAATTTCAATGGTCTAAATCTACTCCTAGATGTATGTTACTGATGTTTAAGCACAAAGATCTCAATCACAAACACAACGTATATCAAATGACTGAAATGACTTGAACAGAATTAAATTTAAGCGTACAGAAATGAAACTTAGAGTGATCTTTGACTTTTTGCAGCTAAACCTATTAAACTTATGCCAATACTGATCTATACTAACCTATTGATGAGCTATTAGTGCAGAAAACTAAACAAAATAACAACAAAATCACCAAGAACAAAGCAGATCCAAACACCCCTATAAACCTAAGATTACTCTAAGCTATGAAGAATTAAACTACCATACTGCAAACTAATGATCAAATTAACTTCAATATCAATACCAGAAATACTTCCAACATAGAACTCCAACAGTTAACTACAGAAACATTAGGTCACAGATCAAACTATAACTATGCAGAAGTGAAGCAGTATCATGTATAAAGTCATAGATTGAATCAGTCACACTCATCCTGCTTGTTGACATAAATAATGCATAAAAACGTTATTTATATTTTTCGATATCTCTACATTTTGACGATCACAAAATGTAAAATCATTAAACGTAATATTACTATGTAAACAAGTATTAAGCTAGTTTATATCATTATATCCAACTTAATCACTTAAGGTATGAATAAACAAGTGCTTAATACATCTCATGATCAAAGGGGTATTTAATTAATTATTACAACGTTTATTTAATTATATAAACATATTATATATTTTTGAAAAACAATTTTGGTAATAAAGAAAAATGTTTTAATCATACTAAATATATGAATTCAAAATTTTAACCAAAATCAGTTAGTTTTTCCACAAATAAACTTTCCCCACTAAATGACAGATTTTCTGGCCGTTACAGTTGGGCGGCCCCCTTAATTATAAGGGGTTAAGGGGACCGGCCATGAATTAAGGGGACCGGCCACGCTCCTTTGTCAGAATCTGTCAGAATTTTCTCCTATAAATAACACCTTAAATCTGGTATTTTTCCTCTCCTTTTGCAAGAAAATTTCAGATCCAAATCTCTCTAAACATCTTCCAAAACCCTTTGATCATTAGATTACTAATCTTTGTTTCAAGTGATTCAATCCCTTCTCATCCATCCTCATCCAAAGTGCAAAAGAAGAATACTCCTTCAACAACAAAGCTCAAGAAGTATTGTAGAGTAGTTGTGTATATTGTGTATATTATTTGTGAAGTTGTGTTATGCTTGTAATAAGTAGTTTAGGAGAAGTAGAAGTTGTGTAGGGAGAAGAAGTTGTGTAGTAGTGAAGTAGTGTGAAGTTGTGAAGAAGGTGTGGTGTGTATAAGTAGTGAAGAAGTTGTGAAGAAGTCGTGAGATTGGTTCTAGCTAGGATTAGAACCCGACATCTAGCTTTGTGACGTTAAGCCGATGTAAGCGAAAGTTGTGTAAGGTTTCTCCGCCACAAGGGAGTTTGTTGACATAGTGAAGAAAACTCTCGAGTAGGTGACTCGGGGAGTGGAGTAGGAACAAGGAAGGTGACCTTGTAGCTGAACCACTATAAATCCTTGTGTTGTGGTTTGATCTTTCCAACTCTTTTCATTACTTACTTATTTACTTATACAATATTAGCTTAGTTAGTTAGTAACTATATAATTGTTCATATAGTGCAAGTATTCAAATCACATAAACTAGAATCGATGTTTTTAAAACAAACTTGTTTTCATAAATTTTAAAACGGACGTAAAACTATTCAACCCCCCTTCTAGTTTTCCACAATTGGTATCAAGAGCCACGTCAAACAAGATTTTTAAAATATATTGTATTTTAAAACTTGAATCGATCTATGGAATCGGAAAAATATTTAGAAGGACAATCTATGCAAAGACCACCACTATTTGAAAGTGATGGATTTTTATATTGGAAAAATCAATTCGAAACTTATGTGAAATCAAATGATCTAGATCTTTGGCATGTTTTTACTAATGGTAATTTTCTTCCTTTACAATATAATTCGGAAACTAAAAAGGATGAACTTGTAACTTTTGAAAAACAAAGCGATGATTTGAAAAAGAAACTTTCAAAAAATAATGAGGCTAAAATGGTGATTTATAATGCGTTACCACGCAAAGAATATGAAAGAATTTTTATGTGTAATACTGCAAAAGAAATTTGGAATTTTTACTAATCACTCACCAAGGTAATAGTCAAGTCAAAGATAATAAAATAGATCTTCTTGTACAACAATATGAACAATCACTATTCCGGAAGAGGAATCGATAGATAATGCTTTTGCTAGATTTAACACAATCATCACAAGTTTAAATGCACTTGATGAGAATTTTTCTGGCAAGAATTTTGTAAGGAAATTTCTTAGGGCTCTCCATCCGAAGTGGCGTGCTAAGGTGACGGCTATTGAAGAATCAAAGAATCTATCAACTCTACCACTTGATGAACTAATTGGAAACTTGAAAGTGCATGAAGTAATAATAAAGAAAGATTCCGATATGATTAAAGGAAAAAGAGAGCAAAGCAAGTCAATCGCATTAAAGGCAAAGAAGGACTCAAGTGATGAAGAATACTCAACATCCGAAAGTGATGACAAAGAATACGCTATGGCCGTTAGAGATTTCAAGAAATTCTTTAAAAGACGAGGGAGGTACGTTAGACAACCATTTGATGAAAGAAAGACATCGCATAGAAACAAGGACGATAAGAATGGGAAAAGCGAAAAGAAGTGTTTCAAGTGTGGGGATCCAAATCATCTCATTGGTGAGTGTCCAAAATTGTCAAGAAGTCAAAATCATAAGGCATTCGTAGGAGGTGCATGGAGCGATAGTGACAACGATGAAAAAGAGACAACAAGAGAAAAAAAAGTGTCTTATGGCTAAGGCATCCGATGAGGTAAGTTCCGAAACCGAATACTATAGTGATGATGATTTATCCTTAGACGAAAAAGACTTAGATAGCGAATATAGGATATTATGCAAAGTAGGACAAAAAGTAATGGCTAAAAACAAACTACTAAAACAAACTAACAACCAACTTAAAGATGAAATACTTGAGTTAAAAACTAAACTAAAGAATCTAGAAAAAGGTAAAGAAAATTTAAGTGATTGTAAAAATTGTCTGGTTATTGAAAAAGAAAATAAACAACTCAAAGAAGAAGTTAATAAACTAGAGAAATTTGAAAATAGTAGTAAATCACTTAGAAAACTAATTAGTGCTCAAAGATCATCAAGAGATAAAACCGGACTAGGATATAATACAAATGAAGCATCAACTAGTAAAACAAAAAGTGTAAAATTTGAAAGTGAAACTAGTGAATCTAAACCATTAGAATCAAAACCAAAATACATACTTTTAAAAGATAGATTAGTACCCATTGCTAGTGATGAGGAAGTTAAAAGCTTTCGTAAATCATCTTTAAAGCCCGATGCCGAACCTTTTAAACCAAAGATGAGGTCCAAAACTCCACCACCTAGAAAACAAATAAGTTCCTATCATAGGTCTAAAACTCCTCAAAGTAGAGCAAACCAAAATAGACGAAACTTTAACAATAATCAACAAATGTGGAACTTCAATCCGTGGGGAATGTTTCCACCATATATGCACCCAAGTCAAATACGAAACATGTTCGGATCAAAAAACTTTGGTCAAATGAGACAATGGGGACCAACGTAGTAAATTTTCCATACAAGCTTGGAAATTTTAGTTGTCACCACTAGTTCGTAAAATTCCTTGAAGACTTTGAAGAAAAACGCATTGAAGACGAAAGGTACACATTTTCTTTTATTTCCTTGTCAAGAATTGCATGCTTAGTTTAGTCTCTAGTATTTATGTGTTTGTGTGTTGTCGGTTCTTGTTGTTTTCCTCGTTACTGGTTATGATTTTGTAATTTATGTAGTGTTGAGTGTGTATGATCCTGGTTGTAGTAATCAGGTATTTTTGTGATGTCATATAATATGTATATTATCGTTGCTATTTATTTATATTATCTATGTATATTTATTGAGTGATGTATTTTTGATTTATTATTTATTTATTTTTATATTTGATTTTGATTTATTATTTATCACTTATTTTTGGGTATGAGTATCATTATAGTATGTAGGATACTAGATAAGCACAAAACACGTATGGATCCTTGTGGTTGGTTCGTTAACAAGAAAGAAAGAAAGAAAGAATAAGTTTTAGAGATAGAAAGTAGAGAGAGAAGAAGATGGAACCTAGAGAGAAAACAAAAAAAAAAGAAATAAGATTATGAGAAGGTTCAACCGTCTCCAAGGATGGAAAGGGCTTTTATATGTACAAGGTTTTGCCACTTGGGCTGTGGATCGGGCTGACAGTGGGTAAAGACCCGACCCGAATCCACGAATACTAACTACTTCTAATCTACGTTCTACTAACTATTATAAATACTACGAGCTAAACAATGCTTAATCGTATTTGGGGTGACCGAATCTTTTTTATGAAAAATCATATTCCTAACAATCTCCCCCTAAGGGAGGTCACCCCGAAATTAAATCTTGACTTCCTGCATTGAGATCTTTGTAGATACTTTTGTAGCTCGTAGTTGTTGATTCTTCATTGATAAACTTTGTGCTTTCAGCACCGGACTCAACATGACTTCCTTGATGTATAGGTTGATCTTTGACTTTGCTCTTTTGCTCATCATTCAAATATTTAGCTTCAAGTCATCTTAGAGTGGATGTGTCTCTTCGTGATGTTGTGATAGCCTTTGTTTTGTCATGCTTACACTTTTCTGGATCATGATCTTCTGCATCAGAGTTGTGGAAGCATAGTTGAAGCCCATTCCTTGATCATGACATCTTTAGATTTGATGTTGAAGTGTAAGCATGAGATGATGAATCAGCATCTTTTCAGCAATCGGCATCAATCGTCGGCTTCTTTGTCTCTGGTGTGAATACGCCTTTCCAACATGCCCATACATCTTAGTTGAGTAGATCTTCACGGTTGAACAGTTCTGACGACTCCTTTTAGAGGTTGGTATGAGCATGTGGAACTAGAGTGATATTGGTGAACATGGTAAGTTTGGTATGTTGAGCTGCATAAAACTTGGTTAGTAATATAACATACCAGCGCTTACAAGTTCGGACTTCGAGATCGTCAAGAGCATAGTGTGAAGACTTTCTCTAATCCTTACCAAAGCCGTTCCTAATCGGATGCCCCCGAAAGGGCTTTCACTGACATACCGAAGTACACCAACGATTAGGTGAGTCGCTGGAGATCACCCCACGACTGTAGACCTTTTGGAACACCACCATACACACCAAGCGTAATCCACAAGAGATTACCGAAGTGACTTGCTGTCAGGGCTGTTTGATGTTGACCCTTGATGAGACGAAAAATGTTACGTTTTTAGGGGTCGGTTTGAGTCCTAATTCGTATGTTTTTGGTTTGGATTTCACCCAAAGTCGTTTCTTTTCTCATTTTAGGTACTTTTGAAGGGAAAATCACAAAAGAAGCATTTTCGGGCGTTTTTGCAGTGAAAAAGTGCGGAAAACAAC
>LBNU01001398.1:17003-42739 GCA_014162995.1 Artemisia annua
CTCCTATACGGTAACAAGCTTGAACGTCTTTAGAAACGTGAATCGTATGTGCGTTATCGATTTTAAGGTAGTATTTCATGCATAGGTTGCTATCGGTGAGCTCATGATAGGATGCTTGACGTATCGTCATAGAGTGAGGTAGGAACTTATAGAGTGAGGGAATTGAACGCACTCCCTACGACTTTTTAGGAATACACCCGTCATCCAAGCAAACTCAACATACTAATTACATGGTAAAAGATAGTTAGGGAGTAATGAAATCTAAGTAAACACTATTCACCACCACTGATTTTCTCTAAAACAAAAAAATACAAAAATATAAGTAGCTTAGAAGTAGATAAATTGGGTTAGTTGACTAGCAACTAATTCCGCCCTATCCTCCAAAACCAGAGATTTTACTGCTTTCATAAAATATAAAAATACAAAAAGAATCTTCCTCCATCCTTAGACCTAGATTAGAGTAGCTTTTAGCCTAACGAACACTGTTCCCTGCGAGAGAACGATCAATCCCCTGGTACTTGCCACTTCACTATACTACATCGGTCAGGTACACTGCCTGGTGGGGATTGCAAGCTTCTCGAGATCCCTCGAGAGGTAAAATGTAGTGCGTGTTGCAATCCACGCGCATCAACCCTGGCAGGAGTTTCCACTTAATCACTGGGAGATACATATGTATATTCCCTCATAAGTGTTCTTGGCAAATTGCTAAGATCTGCGTAGGACTCAAAATATTACAACTGGTGTCCTTAATGTTGAACAAACAATGTAGAAGTATCACGTGTTCCTATGAGATCTTTTGATGCATCTCTTGGCTCTAGAATCGATAAGTGCACATTGGTTATCCTATGCGGAGATGTAGAATACTAACAATATATCATATATGGTTTGTTGTGGTTATGGATCAAATAGAAGAAGAAAGAAAGTAAGAATAAGAAGAAGAAAAGAGAGGTTTAGAGAGAGAAAGAGAGAGAGAGAGAGTGGAACCTAGAGAGAGAAAGTGAAACCAAAAAAAGAAAATAGAATAGAAGAGGTTCACCCTCTCCAAGGAAGGAGAGGGGTTTGTATACAGGGGTTTGCCACTTGGCCGTGCCACTTGGGCTCCGGATCAGGTATACAGTGGGTAAAGACCCGTCATTCTTCCGCGAACTAATCTACATCTAAACTAAATTTAACTAACTAATGTAACTACTACGAGCTAAACAATGCTTAATCATGCATGGGGTGACCGAATCTTTCTTATACCAAAATCGTATTCCTAAGAATCTCCCCCTAAGGGAGGTCACCCCTTTTTTACTTTACTTGATTCTTGAGTTCTTGCATTGAGATCTTTGTAGATTCTTTTGTAGCTCGTAGTTGTTGATTCTTCATTGATAATCGACTCAAGATGACTTCCTTGATGTATATGATGATCTTTTGACTTTGCTCTTCACTCTTCATCCATATAATTAGCTTCAAGTCATCTTTGAGTGTATGTGTCTCTTCGTGATGTTGTGATAGTCTTTGTGATGTCATGCTTACACTTTTATTGTTCATGATCTTCTGCATCAGAGTTGTGGAAGCATAGTCGAAGCCCATTCTTTGATCATGATATCTTGAGTTATGATGTTGAAGTGTAAGCATGTGATGATGAATCTGCATCTTTTCAGCAATTGGCATCAATCGTCAACTTCTTTGTCTTTGGAGAGGTTACGCCTTTCCAACATGCTCATACATCTTTGTTGAGTAGACACTCCCGATTGAGCAGTTCTGACGTCTCCTTTTGGATGTTGGTATGAGCATGTGGAACTTGAGTGATGGTGGTTATCACGGTAAGTATGGTATGTTAAACTGCATTAAACTTTGTAAGTAATAAACATACTGGCACTTACAAGTTCGGACTTCGATATTGTCAACAGCATAGTGTGAAGACTTTCTCTAATCCTTACCAAGGCCGTTCCTAATCGGATGCCCCCGAAAAGGGCTTACACCCACGATTAGGTGAGTCGTTGGAGGTCACCCCATGACTGTAGACCTTTTGGAACACCACCGTACACACTAAGCGTAACCCACAAGTGATTACCGAAGTGAACTACTGTCAGGGCTGTTTGATGTTGACCCTGGCAGGAGTTTCCACTTAATCATTAGGAAATACTTATGTATATTCCCTCATAAGTTTTCATGGCAGATTGCTAAGATCTGCGTAGGACTCGACATATTACAACTGGTGTCCTTAATGTTGAACCACCAGTGTATAAGTATCAAGTGTACCTATGAGATCTTTTGATGCATCTCTTGGCTCTAGACTCGATAAGTGCACTTTGGTTATCCTATGCGGAGACTAGGGAGGGGTCTCCTGTTTCAATATCAACTCGCTCTATGAGACAAGTCGATAGTTTACACCGGTTCCCCGTGAGAATGAAACAAGCTCTTTTAAGAGAACTTGAGTGGCTGGAAGGTTTAGTGCAGTGCGTCACTGGGTCCATGACGTCTTAATCTTCAATACCGATGTTACCTTAGCAACAATCAGTAGCATATGAATTGAACCCGGTGTCTGCCCTAAGGTTGAATAATTGGAGGGCTATTTCTTTTTACCCTTTCTCATTTCATTTCTTTTTAATTCTTCAACCCCTTCAGTGCTTACCAAGACTTCATAACTAGAACCTTGTTGGGTTTGTGCCAGTCCTAGCTCAGTCTTAGTCGGCACTCTTCCCTTTCTCACTTTTCTCCTTTTTTTTTCAATCGTTCCTAAGGACTTCTAATCTATCTATTGGATTGTCCCTGGGAAGATCCCTCCGGTTCTGGTGGATCATGGGAACATATACCTAACCTAACCATCCTTATAACTCCGTGCTTTTTAAAGTAAATTGGTCGGTCTTTTGGTATTTTTCCGCAATTATCACATAACCAAATCATTGAAAATTCTCTCAAAGTGTTTATGATAAGGAAACCCATTTTGTTAACACTTTGAGAGTTTTATCATTTTTCAATTGCTCCCCCTTAACATGTGCTCTGAGGAGGTAGAAAGAAATTAGCACATGTCAGGGTGAGTTGCACTTTTTGAATTGATCTACTCTTAATAGACATATACCCTAGGGAAACGTTTACGTTGCTTAGTTAAAGGGATCCATTATTAGCTTTTAGGTGATAACTAGCCCTAATAACTAACTTGATGTTGTTAACATTCCTTGAAAAGGAAGTTAGACCCGTCAAAGTATACATCTAAGAAGAGTTTCTCGAAACGGTACTTTTCTACTTGGATAAATCCTTTCGAATTGTGACGTTTGTGTTTCGTCAATTCATGAGTCAATTCTGAGTCATAATCTATTCACGGTTTCTACTTGATTTTGTAAAAACACGCGAAAGACTCTTAGCCACTTGCTCCCCCTCATATGTGCACATTGATTGAATCAATTTGATAGTTTTTAAAACTTTGGCACATACGGGTGAGCTTACAAACGAGATCGTTTATTCATCAATTTTAATCACTTGCTCCCCCTTAGTATGTGCTTTGATCATAATCCAAAATCTTTAAAATTTTAGCACATACGGGAGCGATCTTTTTAGTCCAAAAACATCTTTCCATGTCTAAAACATCACATTTAATCACATGCTCCCCCTTAATATGTGCTTTGATTAAAATCCAAAATCTTTAAAATTTTAGCACATAAGGGAGCGTTCTCGTAAGTCCGCAAACATTCTTTATGAGTCCAAAAACATCACTTTTAAATCAGTTTTTATATTTAAATCACATTCTCTCCCCCGATCATAAAATTTCAAATCTTTTGAGATTTTGTGATCCCAATTGATTTAAATGATTTTCGAAAAAGCTTTGGAGAGACATGTGACAAAATTTTAAACTTTTACTGATTTTCGAGACAATTTTTGAGTTTCACTGTGGCTAATGCACAAAGTTTTTAAAGGTGAAAAAATTTTGAGCACATACGTTCCCCCTCAATTAATGACCTGTTTTTCCATTTTAACGTTAATAGCCATTAATGTGAGCGGTAACGTATACGAGAAAATTTAAGATCGATGGCCACCTTGTACACTACAAAATCTCTTTTGAAGAATATTAGAAGAAAGAGATTTTGGGAAAAGTAGACTTCTCTTCTTTTACTAGAAAGGTTGCACTGAAGCGTACAACTTTTCGGATAATCCGCACATAGTGAAAACATGGTAACGTGTTTTTCACGGATTTTGAAAACCGGGTTGCTATCTGAAGTAATAGCAAACCATAATTTAAGCGCGGGTTACAGTCTGAAGTAACTGCAAGCCATATAGGCATGTTTTAAAAACATTTTGAACTTCTTACGAAGCAAGAAGACATGCCTAAGAAACAAACTATTTTTGGTATTTTTGAGTTTTTCTGATTTTTATGGTTTTTATAGGTTTTATATTTTTGTATTTTTCTTTTCTGGAATTTAAATAAAATAAAAAAGGATATTTGAAGCGAATCCATTACTCCTCATTCTTTTCCTGAAGACTTTTGAGTGATACTGGCATGAGACTCTCCAAACCAAGTTGCTGGAGAATAAATCGAAACCGTTCCCCAAGAAGTGCCTTAGAGAAGACATTTGCCAGCTGAAACTCTGTCCTTGAGAAGTGAAGTACCATCACACTACTGGAGAATCCATTTGCCCAACTTGCAGCATTGGCGAGAAACATTCTGATAACTTTGATAGAAACACTCTGAGTGAATGATTCCTCAAGATCAATGCCTTTCTTTAGATGATAACCCTTAGCAGCAACCCTTGCCTTGCGTTCAGAACGTCATCATGATCATCAAATTTCACTTTAGGATCCATCTAAGAGCAATAATCATTGTACAGTCTGGAGATGGTGTCAATTCCCATACTTAGAGACGATAGAATTGTATGGAATTATAAAAACACCATAAGGCAAGTGTGTCCAGATGCCTTTGAGTGGACACCGGTTGAGTAAAATTCCCATTATAGTGAAGATCATGTGGTTGTGGATAGAACACTGATGTGCTTGTGATAAGATCTCCTGAAGAAGAAGCTTTAGAAGAAGATTCATGAGCAAATGTGTCTTTGAACGGAGCAACATCAGGTGGAGCAGATGGATTTACTTCAAACGATTCGTTGACTGCAGTACCTTGATGTACGGAAGGAGATTGTATGTATGATGAAGTTGATGAATGACTTGCTGATGGAGCGTCTTGAGCCATTGAAGTAGAACAAGATGGACCATTTTGATCATTTGGACCATGAGCTGCGATGGCTGGTGGTACCGGTGTATCACCACTTGGTGGCTCGAAACATTCATCAACCATTAGATTAGCCAAGATCTCCAAATCCTATCGGTAGAAGGTACATAAGGTACATGCAGGAGTGGTAAACAGTACAAAACCTGAATAAATTGATCTAGGTGTCAAAGGTTAAGTGCGGGTCCTGAACTGACGAGCACAGAAGCCATTTGCTCAGACAGCTCATAGAATGTGACGTGAATGGTTTCCAAGATTTTTCGGGTTCGTATGTCGTAGATTCGGCATCCTTTATGATCTGAAGCATAACCACCAAATATTTCAACAATCGCTTTAGCTTTTAACCTTTCCAGATCTTGGTAGTCATTTTGTAGGGTATGAAGAACTCCTATGAAGATGTTGACATTATTGGGTTTGTGGGCATGCTTCTTTCGTTAGCGCAGTTGACTAGCCAAACAAATAGAGATGGTGTACTTGGTAGTGACACGTTTGCCTTGAAGAAGATCAACACCATCCAATTCTCTTAGTAATTACACAGTCACCAACGACACAATCTCCATAACCCATAATTGTGTCAAGCTGGTAGTTCCCAAATCTAACTATCCCGATAAACTCATTCATGAAATTCTTGAGCCCTAAGCAATTACTGATTGGTTTAAGAAGATGTTGACATGAGTACCAAATAGAGAGAATTAGTCGGTACGTTGAAGAAGACAGTAATCAACACTTCTTAAACTTTCACCATCAAAGCTTTTGAGGTTCCTAAAGCTGTAGATGCCACGAAATAATCTTAAACGGAGTTTTACAGCTCTTGTGACTTAAACCGAGAGATTGATTCTCTCCCGAGATTTTATTAAGTCAACAAAAGAAACCGAAAGATGTGATATGCGATTATGACTTAGAGTGAGATCTTGGATAAGTCACAATCTGCACTAAGTGTTGTAGGAACATAAAGAGGACAACTTTATCACACTTATATAAACACAATATGTAGTAAAGATGGTGACTTGATGAATATATGTATGTGTTTTCTAGAGAGAGAAAGTAGTAAGATGAAGAGAGCTTTTCATATATAAAACACACACTTACACACACAAGCACACCTACAAATGACTAGGTATGTGCCTTTTATACATCCATCATATGCTTAATGGATTGGCTTTCTATGGGCTTGGGCTTGGACTTGGTTTATGTTTACTTCTTAATAGACTTACATGATATAACACATGATATGCTAGTTTACCAAGTCCAATGCCCAACTAGCTTAGACTATAACTATTTCTTTCACACGACATACTATATTATAAATATGAGAACCACCATCACTTTTCTATAAATCTTAAATGCTAACAATCTCCCCCTAAGGGATGGTTGTTCAAATGAAGCTCCACGTGATTAGGTCTTTGTCTTCCTTGTCTTTGAACTTTGCGTGTCGTTGTAGAATAGTCTTTAGTCTTTGTTCCTTCATGCTTTGTGATCTTTGATAAATGACTTTTCTTTGTTCTTTGTTGTTGTGGTGGATATATATGCCTTTCGTCACATCTTTGTCTTTGTAGGTTAGACGCCTTTCCAACATGTTCATACGTCTTTAGTCTTTGTCATACATACATTTGTTGTTCCCGTTCTTTCACTTTGATCTTTGTCACTTAACTTTGTAGATTCTTTCACATGACGTAGAATCTTTCTTTGACCTCTTCTATGCATCGATCTTTGGTGAGAACTTTCTTTGACTTTGAGATGTATGTATGAGCATGTGGAAACTAGTGTGGTGGTTGTACCTACATAAAACAGTTAGCAATAAAATATCCGGTACTTACAGGTTTGGAATTAGAGTTCGTCAACAGCATAGTGTGAAGACTCCTTCTAATCCTTACCATGGCCGTTCCTAATCGGATATCCCCGAAAGGGCTTACACAGACATACCGAAGTACACCCACGATTAGGTGAGTCGCTGGAGATCACCCCACGACTGTAGACCGTTTGAAACCACCGCAAACACTAAGCGTAACCCATAAAGAATTACCGAAGTGACCTGCTGTCAGGGCTGTTTGATGTTGACCCTGGCAGGATTTTCCGTTCAATCATTGAGAAATACATAAGTAAATTCCCTCATAAACGTTCTGGCAGATTGCTAAGATCTGCGTAGGACTCGATAATCTACAACTGGTGTCCATTGATGTAGAACCACCATTGTAGGAATGTTAAGTGTTCCTAAGAGATCTTTGATGTAATCTCGGGGCTCTAGACTCAATAAGTGCACAATTGGTTTCCTATGCGGAGGCATGGAGCAGAGGGCCTCCTTTTCAATATCAACCATCTCTAAGAGACGGGTCGATAGATTACAATGGTTCCCCGTGAGAATGAAACAAGTATCTTTTGAGAGATACCCGAGTGGCTAGAAGGTTTAAGTGCAGTGCGTCACTGGGTCCATGACGTCTTGTCTTCAATACCGGTGTCACCTTAGTAACAACCAGTAGCATATGAGTTGAACCCGGTGTCTGCCCTAAGGTTGAACATATGGAGGGCTATTTCTTTTCACCCTTTTCATTACTTTTCTTTTTAATTCTTCAACCCCTTCTTTCTCCTTTCATTCTTTACTCCTTTTTACAAATCATACCTAAGGACTTCTAATTCTAATCTATTGGAATTGTCCTTGGGTAGATCCCTCTGGCTCTGGCGGATCATAGGACGGTTTTTCCTAACCTTAGTCACCTTATATCACCATGACTATCCTATTGTTGCCATAAACCATTTGTTTGAAAAATCTCTCAAAGTCTTTATGATTATAAAACATATTTTGTTAACACATTGAGAGTTTTGCAATTTTGAAATACTCCTCCTTTACATGTGCTCATAACTAGTTAAGATAAATTTGCACATGCTAGGTAGAGTTGGCAATTTTGAATTGATTAACTTTCATTGAACAAGACCGATTCGAGACACGCTTACATCACTAGTTAGACTAGCTTGAAATTATTACCCGGCCTGGTCAAGTCCAAAGAAAGTTTCTCGAATTGGTACATTCTACTTAGACAAGTCCTATTCGAGACACGTTTACATCACTGGTTAGACCAGCTTGAAATTATTACCCGTCCAGGACAAGTCTTTTCGATTACTGACATTTAAGTTTCGTCAATTCGAGGATTAAATCTGAGTCGAGTACAGACATTTAAGTCTTTACGAATGAGCTCGAGATTCTTCCACAATCTTTAAACATTTTGATCACATTTAATCACGTCTTCTCCCCCTCAAAAATAGCATATCGTGATATTTTTGATATCAACTGATTAATAGAAAAAGCTTTTGGAGAGATAAACGGATTTGTTTTAGCATGAAATCGGAACATTTTGTTTTTGTAATACTCCCCCTCAGAACTCACATATGTTTTGAGAAATTTAATCTTTTGCAAACAGTTTAGAGGGAAGGAGTCTTCTTGAGCAAAATTCTAAAAATGTAAGAAATTTTAGATTTGTTGAATTTTGCATCAAGGTTTTTTGAAAAAACAAAGACTTCTCTTTGTTTGAATAGGAATGTCGCACTGAGGCGTACAACAGTGTCCATTTTTAGGATAAGTGCACTTTGTTGATGAAATCATTTTTGCGTAGCACTTTCCTTTCTTTGAAAACTTGAGTTGTGCACTGTAATGTGTACACAAGTCATTTTATGAAAACGAGTTTTTGCTTGAAATCTTTTCGTTTGTTTATACTCGAACTTTTTGAAAAGAATTTCGGTTTTGAACGTTCGAGTCCTGATCTAAAATAATCAGAAGTCATCATTGAAGTGCGGGTTTCGTACTGAAGTATACGAAAGCCATTGTGAAGAATTTTGAGAAACGACATGTTTTAGAAAACATTTAAATGAACTCCCGCTCAAGCATATGTACATATCCGTGTCATTGTTGAATGACATTTCTAGAAACGTACATAATATCGATTATACGAGAGACATGTCGTGAGAAGAATATTTTTGAATTTTTTGATTTTATATTGTTTTTGGATTTTTCAAATTTTCTATTTTTGTATTTTCTTTTTGTTGGTTTTTCAAATTTTGTATTTTGTTTTTCAAAAATATTTACAGCGAAAAATTGAAGATAGAAAAATTAAGTTGGAACAAGTAAAAGTGGAGATAAGAGTTGAGTTAGAAAGGGATTTCCACATGTGAAATTGGCATAAAATTCTTCTTTTCCACAATGGGTGTATGAACCCTCAACACTTTCACAAGTACCTACATCCACAGAAGACGAATTTACACAAATAACAGTGTTAGAAGTACATGTTTCCTCTCTTTGAGGGCGTTCACTATCAACGGTTGTAGTGGTTTCTACTTCCTTCTCTCGATGATTTTCACTATTATTTGTCTTGGTGCAACTATCAAAAATCTTTCCTCTGGGAATCCATCTAAGACCAACTGTTTTGAAAACTTTTCCCGTAGGAATCCACCTAAGGTAAGATCTAGGCGTAGTTTTCTTATCAGATGCAGCGGAAGTCTCAGTTTTTGAAAAACTACATCCTGTAGATGTCCACCAATTAGGTTTCTTATCTTTTTTCTTGTTTGCAACGGGGGATGTCTTAGTGGATTGTGCCTTGACACTTGATTTTCCTTTCGTGAGAAATTGTTCAATACATGTATCATGATTAGCTGAAAAAACACATTTTTGACATGTAGAACAGACAAACTCAACATTTTTGTTTAAAACTGCAACCTTAACTTTGTCACTACAGTCATTTGAAAATTGCTTTTTGTTCGAAAAAGACTCAACATTTATAGTGTTGTTTTCTACGTGCATAGCATTTTCTTTTTCGCAACTATTCTTAGATGTAGGTCAATCCCTAGTTTTTTGTTGATTGTTCCTAGGTAATGGTTTACTACTACTAGCAGTGCTTTGGAATCTTGTAGAATTCATCACACTAGGTTTTATACCTAAAATTCCTTCTTTTCGAATCTGTGCCTTTTTCCTAGCTCCTTCTAGATGTTGATTATGGACCATATCATTAGAACCAACAGATTCCTTAACGGTTTTTGTGGTCACATTCGGTGAACTATTCTTAGAAGAGCAAGGTGTAAGTGCATTTGTGTTTCTTTCAACAACCACTTTTTGTTTTTCAACAATCTTTTCAATTTCTTTTTGTTTGGGCAAGGGTTGCGGAGTGACTGGTTTTGTCAAATCCTTTTTCTCATCGACTTGTGGAGCAAACCGGGAAATTGACATTTTTGGTTTTTCAACCGTTTTTGGAGCATTTAGTTTCACCGAAGTCGATGGTTTTGCAAACTTAGTGTCCACACCCTTCCCTTTTAAACTTTCTAGCTGAGCCCTCAAAAGATTATTTTGCTCTTGCAAGTTCATGAAGGCACGCTCATACGACAATTTGTCATACTTGCATTCTTCCTTTTTCCGATCAAATTGTTTAAAATATGACACGTTTTCTTTTTCAAGTTTAATAAGAGCATTTTCATATTTTGAAACAATTGCGGAGGTCTCAGCTCGAAGTCTTTCATCATCTTCAACAGAATATGTTTGTAAAACGATAGACATGACATCAGTAGATAAAACTGCTTCGAAGAGAGAATCATTTAACCGTTCCAAAACTTTCATATTTTCATGAGTTTCATTAGCTTCCTTCACTAGGGATTTGTGGTCCTTGACAAAGTCGGCCGTTTCATTCAAAAAAGCTTGTTCAAAATGAATTACTTTAGCATTTATGGCATTGATTTGAGGAGTAAATTCACTTTCAAGAATCTTTTTCATTTGTAAATGAACCGTGGAATTCCAATTAATCTCATTTAATTTCGCTCTAGCTTCTAAAGACGTTTTCAATTGCCCAATTCTATTTTTAAGATCATCAAGATGTCCTCTGGCAGCACTCGAGTTAAGAATGTTGCTAGAAAACAGCTGTTCGATTTTAGAAACAGATTTGGAGATAACTGCGGATTTAGAAACTAGTTTCGAAAAAGGTCGGATCTTGGAACGCTCAGGTGTTTTGGTTTGAGGAACAAAAGTGATCCCAGAAAGTTTGTTTAGTTTGTTATAATCAATTGGTTTCAAATATGGATTCTTTTGTTTCATTTTAGTTATGCTCTCTTCGACCAGTTCTATCGTATCCACATAATCACGAACAATAGGAGGATCATGTTTCTCATATATCACATTACCATTGTATAAAACATTCTGTTCTCTCTGAGCCTTTTTGAGATTACAAGGAGTTTTGTTACCTAGAGCCATTTTGTTTTTTGTGTGGTAAATTGGATCAGTCTGATTCGTAATCATATGAATGGTTTGAGCTGAATGGCCCGTTTTAACCAACAAATTTTCAAGTTTTGCAATCTTATGTTCTGACTCTATGATTTCTTCCAAAAGTTTATCTTCTTTCTTTGCAAAGTCCTTTTTCAACTCATCCCTTTCTTTACACTTAGTGCAGATTTGTGACTATCCAAGATCTCACTCAAGTCATAATCCATATCACATCTTCGGTTCTTTTGTGACTTAATAAAATCCTCGGAGAGAATCATCTCTCGTTTAAGTTCACAAGAGCGTAAAACTCGTTAAGATTATTTCGTGGCATCTACAGCTTAGGAACCTCAAAAGTTGATGTTGAAAGTTTAAGAAGTGTGATTACTGTCTTCTTCAACGTACCGACTAATTCTCTCTATTGGTACTCATCAACATCTTCTTAAACCAATCCAGTAATTGCTTAGGGCTCAAGAATTTCATGAAGAGTATCGGATAGTTAGATTTGGAATCACCAGCTGACTATCAATTATGGTATGGAGATTGTGTCAAGCTGTTGTTCCAAAGCTAACTATCTCCGATAAACTCATTCATGAAAATCTTGAGCCCTAAGCAAACTGATTGTTAAGAAGATGTTAGACATGAGTACCAAATAGGAGAGAATGTAAGTCGTACTGAAGAAGACAGTAATCAACACTCTTAAACTTCACCATCAAAGCTTTGAGGTCCTAAAGCTTGTAGATGCCACGGAAATAATTTACAACGGAGTTTACAGCTCTTGTGACTTAAACCGAGAGATTGATTCTCCCCGAGATTTTATTAAGTCAACAAAAGAAAACCGAAAGATGTGATATGCGATATGACTTTAGAGAGATCTTGATAAGTCATCAATCTGCACTAAGTGTTTAGGAACAGAAAGAGGACAACTTATCACACTTATATAAAACAATATTAGTAAAGATGGTGACTATGAATATATGTAATGTGTTTCTAGAGAGAGAAAGTAGTAAGATGAAGAGAGCTTTTCATATATAAAACACACACTTACACACCAAGCATTCACCTACAAATGACTAGTATGTGCCTTTTATACAATCCATCATATGCTTAATGGATTGCTTTCTATGGCTTGGCTTGACTTGGTTTATGTTTAATTCTTAATAGACTTACATGATCATAACACATGATATGCTAAGTTTACCCAAGTCCAATGCCCAACTAGCTTAGACTATAACTATTCTTCACACGACATTACTATATTTAAATAGAGAACCACCAGCACTTTCTATAAATCTTAAATGCTAACAATCTCCCCTAAGGGATGTTGTCAAATGAAGCTCACGTTGATTAGTACTTGTCTTCCTTGTTTGAAACTTTGCGTGTCGTTGTAGAATAGTCTTTAGTCTTGGTTCCCTCGATGCTTTGTGATCTTTGATAAATGACTTTCTTTTTCTTGTTGTTGGTGATATATATGCCTTTCGTCACTCTTTGTCTTTGTAGTTAGACGCCTTCCAACATGTCATACGTCTTTAGCTCTGTCATTACATACATTGTGTTCCCGTTTTTCACTTTGATCTTGTCACTTAACTTTGTAGATTCTTCATCATGACTTAGAATCTTTCTTTGACCTCTTCTATGCATCGATCTTGGGAGAACTTTCTTTGATTTGAGATGTATGTATGAGCATGTGAAACTAAGTGTGGTGGTTGTACCTACATAAAACAGTTAGCAAATAAAATATCCGTTACTTACAGTTTGGATTAGAGTCGCAACAGCATAGTGTGAACAGACTCCTCTTAATCCTTATCATGGCCGATTACCTAATCGGAGTATCCCCGAAAGCTTTACACAGACAGTACGAAGTACACCCACGATAGGTGATCGCTGAGATCACCCCACGGACGTAGACCGTTTTGAAACCACCGCAAACCACTCAAGCGTTAACCCATAAAGATTACCGAATGACCTGCTGTCAGGGCTTTTGATGTGACCCTGGCAGGATTTCCGTTCAATCATGAGAAATACATATAGTAAATTCCCTCAGTAAACGTTCTGGCAGATTGCTAAGATCATGCGTAGACTCTGATAATCTACAACTGGTGTCATGATGTTAGAATCACCATTGTAGAATTTAAGTGTTCCTAAGAGATCTTGATGTAATCTCGGGGCTCTAGACTCAAATAAGTAGCAACAATGTCCTATCGAAGCATTGGAGCAGAGGCCTCCTTTTCAAAATCAACCATCTCTAAGAGGACGGTCGATAGATTACAATGGTTTCCCGTGAGAATGAAACAATACCTTTGAGAATAGCCGAGTGGCTAGAAGTTAAGTGCAGTGTCACTGGGTCCATGACGTCTTGTCTCAATACCGTTTCACTAGTAACAACCAATACATATGAGTTGAACCCGGTGTACTGCCCTAAGTGAACATATGGAGGGCTATTTCTTTTCAACCTTATTTAACTCTTTTAATTCTCAACCCCTTCTTTCTCCTTTCATTCTTACTCCTTTTACAAAATCCCCCCCCCATACCTAAGACTTCTAATTCTAATCTATGAATTTTCCTTGGGTAGATCCCTCGGCTCTGGCGGATCATAGGACGGTTTCCACTTAGTCACCTTATATCACCATGACTATCCTATTGTTCCATAAACCATGTGAAAAATCTCTCAAAGTCTTATGATTATAAACATATTGTTAACACATGAGAGTTTTGCAATTTGAAATACTCCTCCTTTACATGTGCTCATAACTAGTTAAGATAAATTTGACAGCTAGTAGAGTGGCAATTTGAATTATTAACTTCAATTGAACAAGACCGATTCGAGACACGCTTACATCACTAGTTAGACTAGCTTGAAATTATTACCCGGCCTGGCAAGTCCAAAGAAAGATTCGTCGAATGTAGACATTCACTAGACAATGTCCTATTCGAGACACGTTTACATCACTGGGGTAGACCAGTCTGGGGGGGGTTGGGGTGGTGAAGAGTTGGGTGGGGTGGTTACCGTCGGGCCAGAGCAAGTGCTTGTCGATTAGCTTACAGTTTAAGTGTTGGCAATTGGTGGTCGATATGGGTGTAATGAGGGCTGAGTCGGTAGTTACGATGAGCATGAGGAGTTCTTACGAGGGTATAGTCGTAGGTAGTTCTCGCAGACGATAGGTCTTGAGAACATTGTGGTTAGAGGCATCAGTGTTAAGTCACTGGCGTTCTCCCCGCGCAGTGAAGAAGTTGAGAGTGTGGGGGGTGGTGGCTAGTGTATCGTATGATTGTGTGGATGAGGGCAGAGAGTAAGTATAGTGAGGAGGAGCTTTGGTGTGATTGGAGATAATGACGGATTTGTGTTATGCGGATGAAGAGGCGTGGGGACATTTTGGTTGTGGTTGAAGACGCGCCCCTCGAGAATGGCGGTGGCACGAGGGGGGGGTGAGTGTGTGTTTGAGAGAAGTGAGGTCGGTGAGGAGGAGGCGAGTGATAGGTTGGAGGAGGAGGGTCGCTGAGCAAGAATTCTAAAAATGTGAGTAGGAAATTTAGATGTTAATTTGCATCAGGGGGGGGGTTTTTTGAAAAAACAAAGACTTCTCTTTTAATAGGAATGTCGCACTGATCGTACACAGGGGGTGTCCCGATTTTGTATGATAGTATCACGTTGTGATGAAATGGGTCTGCATTTGTCTTTAGTCATCTTTCTCTTTCTTTGAATAGAAGCTAGTTTCATCTTTGGTAGATTTTTAGTAGCAGTGATTTCGGATTTGTATTATAAAGCGTAGGTTTTTGAGGATGCTGTGGTCTTTTTGTGGTTGGGATACTCTAACTTTTATAGAAAGGTTTTCGTGTTGTGTGTGGTGGTGTGTTGGTGGTTAGACGGGGTTCGTATTCGCTTATCGTGGAAGGATAGTGAAGTCAGAGGGGGAGTGCGATGCAGGTGTAATGTCTTTGGTCTGTAGCTGTAGGATTGATACGAAGTCGAGTGTGTGTGGGGTTTGCATTGTAGTAGAAGTGTTGAGATGAGACGAGCATGGGTGATGAGAAATCATGGGTTGGAAGTGGGACGGCGGGCCGCGTCAGGGGATGCGAATGAGGTGGTACGGGAGGTAGTTCCTTGTCAATTTGTGGTATGATGAGGAGGGTTGCTAGAGGACGGGGTGAGGCGAGTAGGAGAGTTCGGAGGGTATAGCGAGTGGGAGACATGGGTTTGGAGAAGAGGGAGATTTTGAATTTTGAGTGTTTAGATGTTGTTGGTGGGATGTTGCGGAATAGTTTCGTAGTGGTGGTTGTATTTGCGTTTGTGGTTTCGGATGGAATTGTGGGTGGATGTTGTGTTTTGGCAGTAAAAGAGGGTAGTGTGGGTACAGGCAGGAGAATGGAAGATAGAGAGAGATGTGAAGTTGGAACGAGGAGTGGGAGAGAGGGGGAGTGGGGAGATAGAGAGTGAGTGAGGAAGTAGGATTGGTCCACAAGTGTGATAATGCATGAAGATATTTCGCTGTGTGTCCACATGGTGAGGGGTGTGGGAGTGAGAGCCGCTGCAACAGTAGGAACATAAAGATGAAACTTTATCACACTTATATAAACACAATATGTAGTAAAGATGGTGACTTGATGAATATATGTATGTGTTTTCTAGAGAGAGAAAGTAGTAAGATGAAGAGAGCTTTTCATATATAAAACACACACTTACACACACAAGCACACCTACAAATGACTAGGTATGTGCCTTTTATACATCCATCATATGCTTAATGGATGGGCTTTCTATGGGCTTGGGCTTGGACTTGGTTTATGTTTACTTCTTAATAGACTTACATGATATAACACATGATATGCTAGTTTACCAAGTCCAATGCCCAACTAGCTTAGACTATAACTATTTCTTACACACGACACACTATATTATAAATATGAGAACGACCATCACTTTTCTATAAATCTTAAATGCTAACAAGTGTCAAGTTGCGACAAGTCAAGTTACAATAGATCCAATCGTAATGAGTCAAGTCGTAAGGATTAACCCACAACATCAGATTACAATCAGACTAATCAAAACGACTTAAGTTACAACAATTCACCAAGCGCAAGTAGTTAACAAATCACTAGAATCTCACAGCTGAGTTAATCACTAGGCACCACCAAATCGTCGAATATTAGCCTCCTCATTATAAAGCTTTGGTAGCTTAGCAAATTATCATCTCACGCTTGAATAGTTCTTCTCATCTTTCTTCCAGCGGAAAGGCTGAAGTAATGCGTACCAAAAGTATCCAGAGACCACTTTCCCCCAAGTAGTTGAAATAATGCAATCAGTCTCATTATATGAAGCTCAAAAACCTGAAGCACGTACACTTGTACCTCTTTTATCATCAGAAACTGTTTCTTACATCTCTTCCGTACGTAGGTGGAATAATACACCAAAAGAACGAGTTAGAACACTGATCTTCTCTGCGGTTATGACATTTAACTTCCCGGAATAACTTCAATTAGGAAGAACTATAAAACTCATCACGTGTACTCGTTGTGCATTCCGATGTATATCTCCTTCCCTTTTGCTATTTTTGATACTTCAGAATCAGCTACACATTATATGCACATACAACTTGAAATTTAGTGAGAAGAACAACATATGCTTAGATGTATCCTATGAAAATCAATTGCTACAGAAAAACTCTCTTATGACTTTCTTATCAACCCTTATGAAAAGTCGGCTATTTCTAAGACCACTTTGTGAAGTAAACCCGATATTCCCAACTTGAAGGTGCAATAGAATTCCCCGTTTTTGTGACTTAAACTTGCACCATTGTAAGACAAAGAGCGGTGTAGAGACTTCATGCATCGAATCCCTAAGTACTCTATACTCTTCAACCATCCAACCATCAAGTATAAGGCGTACATCACCTCTTGAATACCGACAACTTCGTGTGAGTTGTGACACTGAATGTGATAGTTATTTTGTGGCAATAGAAGAGAAGATTCACCAAAATCACTAGATACCCAAGTCATCGTCAATGTATAGATTAAAGGCTCGAACAAGGATCCCGAAGATACTAAGTACACATACCCGTAAAATTTCACTTCAATCTCAAATAAACAATACCAAGTAACCTCTTGTGATCACTTTAACATTCCATTTCCAAATTCTTAGCCGACATTTTTCTTTACATCCTTGTGGTTGATTTATAGAGTGCACATTAGAAGGAACAACAATCCTTGAAGAAGGGGATTCTTCAGAGTCCGGTTTTGGGAAAGGAGTACCAGAAGACGGATCCTTATTCATGTGTAGCTTCAATAACATGATAGTCATTAACAACACCCTGAAGAATAACTGGAGATTGGGTTTCGTGAGTATTCTGAGAAATAATTCAAACTAGTGCATCTTGCTTAATGGAGATGGAAGAAGATGAGCCAAAAGCCAACAGAAGCTGAAGAAGGAGCTTCAGAAACTAGATGTTCACCATTCGTTGAAGTTTGGAAGTATTCATCAAACATAAATCCCAGTCATTCTTAGTAAATGGAGCATAAGGTGTCTGAGGAGAGTTGAATGACCATTCTTCAAGCATCAATCATCATGTAGTAAGTGAATAAAAATACACTCAATCATGTAGTTTATTCACTCTAAGTTTGCCATTTTTGATTGATGTACGCACAAAAACCAAAAATTGCATTCAAAGTAAGTGAATAAGCATACACTCAAATGTTTCATACGAAGTTTGCCATTTTTGATTGAGTAGCAAGTGAATGAAAAATACTATCAATCAAGTATTTCATTCACCCGAGTAGGAAGTGAATGAAAAATACTATCAATCATGTATTTCATTCACCCTTCTCCCCCTCAAAAATTGCAAACGAGGTTGTAACTTTTGATTGACCAAGTGTATAAGAATTCGATCAAAAATAGGTAGATCCACTTGATGAATGAACGAACATGGAGAAAGCATGAAGCATGTTGTTGAAGATGATCAAAACCAAGAAGATTTCTCTTCTTCCGAAGATAAGGCGCACTGAATCGTACACCTTTCTTTTCATTGATGAACGGGGCCTGAAGTGTAGACAGCAGATACCATAATGATGAAATTAAGAACCGAGGCTTGAACTGAATTATCCAAACGTCATAGTCATTGAAGAACGAGGCCTGAACTGATGTATTCAGACGTCATAAAGCACATGCATTAACATCGACATTCCAAAACTCTTGAAGCTGGAGAAATGATTGCTTTAGGCCTCCAGACTTTGAGTTTTGTCATATAGTGAAAGATTGATGTACCTGCAACTGAGTAAGGACTACCTGCACTAACATCACAAACTTGATCGCATATATANCATAGTCATTGAAGAACGAGGCCTGAACTGATGTATTCAGACGTCATAAAGCACATGCATTAACATCGACATTCCAAAACTCTTGAAGCTGGAGAAATGATTGCTTTAGGCCTCCAGACTTTGAGTTTTGTCATATAGTGAAAGATTGATGTACCTGCAACTGAGTAAGGACTACCTGCACTAACATCACAAACTTGATCACATATATATGGTTTAGTGACAACAGTATCCAAACCCTTGGGGGTTTCACGGTCAACCATGGTATTGCCATCAGTGAACACCTTTCCAGTAGGTATCCACTTAAGTCTAATATTCTTAAATATTCTACCAGTTAGAATCCACTTATGGCAAGGTCTAGGATTATTAAGCTTCTTATGCATAGTGGAAGGCTTATCGATATTCCTAGTCTCAAAAGATTTAGCAGTTGGTATCTACCTAGGAGCAGTTTTAGGTTCGTTTTGCTTCATATGCATTCTAGATGACTTACTATAACTCCTAGACTCAGCAGGTTGCACCTTAGCACTGTTCCTCAATAAACAAGGAGGCACCATATGAGGTTGTGAACCTAAGATTCCATCCTTATGAAGTAGTGCCCTTTTCCTAGCCATCTCTAGATCATTGTACTTATCCAAGTCATTTATATTGTAAGAATCTCGAATCTTAATGCTTGGTTTTGACTCTGTTTTCGAACTAATCCTAGAGGAGCTGGGAGCAGGAGTAGCTACATGTTGAGGTTTAGCAGAACTAGAAGCAATAATCTTAGGCAAATAATGTGGAGTGACTAGTTTTGTTAAAACTTGTTCCGCATCAACTAAGGAGGCAAACCGTGTTTTTGAAACTTTTGGTCGTTCAGATCTATACACAGTCGGTTGTCTAACAACTGATTGGTTTCTATTCGATTGTAAACCTGGTTTCCCCAAGATTGATGGTTTTGCAAACTTAGTGTACACACTATTTCCTGTTGCTTTTCTTAGCTCGTTTTTTAATGCTGTAATTGTGAAACCCTTATTTATAAGTTGAGCTTTGAATTCATCATTTTTGCCAATCAAAGAGGTTGTTTTCTCAAGATTCTTAGTTTTCATTACTTTGATAGTCTCGTTAAGATTTTTACAATTCATTTTCAAAGACTCATTTTCCTTAAGTAGTTTAGCCACATAATGTTCTGATTCAATAACAGCACATTCACGTTTAGCCTTAGCATCATTATACATATCACACAACTCAGTAATACGTATTTTCAGGTTTTTGATTGTCAATTTCTTTGTTTCTAGCTGAGCTTTTAAATCATTAATCATAAAGAATTCACGGAAATCAGGAAGTTCCGGATTTTTACATGGTTGATTAGTCTGAAAACTTTCTTCCTTTTGTTGCATTGCGATTTCAAGTGAAATACAATGTTTTTCAAGTTGCAAAAATCTCTTTGAAAGTTCATTAAAAGTTTCTTTATCAACCATATCATTTGATTTAAAAGCATCAGCCGTCAACACAGAACTAAACAATTTATCACGTTCAGCATCCTGATCACTTTCTCCCCCTTTATGACTCATATTTGGTGAATTAGTCAAGGTATTTCTATAAGTCTTTTCCAACAAATTTGTGTCATAAGTGAGTTTGATTTGATCAGTATGCTCCCGTTCATTAGAGAGCACATTATGTAGAACAGTTAAGGGTACCTCAGCACATGACATTTGTTCATTAACCGGTCTAGATTCAGCATTCATGCCATGGGTGACTAGAGTCACTGAACTGGTGGTAGTGTCAATCTTAACATTCTCTGATTCTTTACTCATCGTGACATCTAACCCAACTTCCGAAGCATTACCCAAGTCATTAATACCATCACATGATTGCACCAGAGTTGCATTCACTTTGTCGTCATCCAAATGCCTGAGCTGTGCTCTTTCCTTAATGAACATCTGAACATCACCCATGAGTTAGATGAGTATATCTCTGAACGTGTCAACCTCAATTCCCGTGTGATCAGCAAAGCACTTTTTAGTCATCTCACTGTAATGGTCATACTCCATAGTGAATTTTGAATCAAAGAATACTTGGAGTTGTTTGTTGAGTACACTAAGAGCAGCCATGGAACCAGTTTTGGAAGATATTCCTTGGTCAAGTTGTTGTTGCAATTTATCTAAGTTAAGAATCATTGTATCTGTAAAGATCTGAACATCTTGACCAAAGAGTGTTGCAAAAGCACGTTCGTATCCCCATATGAATTTAGTTCCCTTAAAAAGTACCGGGAGGTGTGAATGAAGTAATCGGAAACATTCTATGCAACTTTCATTACCAACGTGATGCACTTGTTGTGGCTGTTGCACTTCATTCTCTTGTGAATTTGAGCACAAAGAATCCCCATTGGCACACACATAATCAAACACGTTTATCTGTTTTACATTTTTGGGATTATGTTTAATCATCTCGTACAATCTGAGTATCTCAGATTTGGTAGAGTCTGAAGTAGAGGACATGATGTGATTGTGCACGGGATTTTACAAGTCTATGATTTAAACCGAAAAATAGAATCTTTCTCGGGATTTTACAAAATCAAGACAAAACCGTGAAACAACGATAAATAGGATGTGGGAATGAGAACCGCTGGAATAGTGATTGTTTGTTAACCGAATAAGCCCGAAAATCATACAACCCAAAAAATCTTACAAATTCAGATTCTTGAAGCTCAATATCAACCGTGATCCAAAAATTATACCCGAAACATCCACATTAACCAATTGTTAGTCCAACTAAAATTGCAAACAAAAATTGGAACAAGACAAACTCAATCCAGAGCTAAAGTAAAATCACGTCCTTTAAATGAAAACCACTATTCTTCCCCCGTTGGAAAATCAGCCCACGTCTTCGAAAGCTATACGGACCCAATAAGCACACAAGTCAAAATTAATCCAACCAAACAAGAGGCCCAATACTCACATCGTCCAGCCCAATCAATGAACACATAGACCAACTGAAGCCCAAGACCAAAAGATTAAGCCATAACCCTAATAAACGACTATTTAAGACCCCTTAATCACACCTCCCTAATCATTAGAAACCCTAATCTCTAACACCAAAATTATACGTAGCCACACTTTTCTGTCACAAGAAAAAATCGTCCTTGTTTGCATAGCTCAATCCGAACACATTTCTTTGTTAGATAACCGTATATTATGAATCAAGGCTTCAAGGTAGTGTATTTTTAATTCGTTTCTTGTTTTATTTTTCTTTTAACCCGAACGAAAGAAAAAGATGAAACCTTTTGGTTTCGTTCTCTCTTTGTGTGTCAAATATTAAAAAGAGTAAGCTTATTCTTGTTATCGTATATCTTTTAATTGATTTCGAAAAGTGAAGAACGATGTAAAGAGTTTTAATAGGGTCTATGAAGAATGAATCTCTTGAAGTTTTGTTAAAAACATAACGAAACTCTTAATGTTCAAGAGATGAAACTGAGATCTACTAACTTATTCACTTGTTCATGTTTGAGACGACCTTAAAGAAAGAAAGAATGAACCCTTGTATTGTTCTTTCTGTGTCGTTGCTTGTATGTTGATTTAGTAAGACCGAGCCAGGAGAGGGAACAACGCACAAGTTGTGTTGGATCTTTCTTTGAATGTTCGAATATTAAGAAAGATGTATATCTTTTAAACTAAGCTCGATCTATGATGTTAATATCTCGGGGTTAAGCACTTTTGAACAAATCTTTGTCGATAACCCGAGATGAGCTGAGATCAAAGAGACAACCCATTACCCAGTACAGTCTAATTGATAATTTCTGAGCTAACCGCTGACTTTATAGTTAACCGCTGACTTTATAGCTAACCACTGACTTATGGCTAACCACTGACTTAGATCTAACCGCTAACTATATCTAACCGCTAACTCTTGTCTAACCGCTAACTCTTGTCTAACCGCTGACTTTTGTGCTAACCGCTGACTTTTGCTTACTGCTGTGAGAAAACCGCTGGGAGAAAACCGCTGTTAATAAGACGAAATAGTCACTTTCATCCTTTTTGTCTGATTCCCTTTGTAGGACAAACCGCTGATAAGAACATCAACCAGACTAAACAGACCCTTTCTTGATATATTATCTTTTTCAGCCAATAAACTATCCGCTAATAAGAAACATGAACTGATATTCAGATCTCCAGAAAGAAAAACCATAAATTTACCCACGAAAACAGCTCAAAATACAAGCAAAACGCCACAAAAACTGCATCAACACATTACTAACCGCTGATAAGAATGTAAACAGCTTAACCGCTACTAAGAATATCACACAGACAGCAGCTCAAATATGCTAAACTCTTTGATCTAAGTTTATAAGAAAAATTGCAGAAAACACCATTCTAAGCCCAAAATACTAACTTTTATCAAATGAAACCATAAACAAAGATCACGTCTTGATATTACCAATACTATCTATCGACCCAAAATGAAAACCACAAAGAAACCAAACTAAAACCGAGTAGATCAAGTCCCAAAATGTAACCTTGGCTCTTGATACCAATTGTAGAATACTAACAATATATCATATATGGTTTGTTGTGGTTATGGATCAAATAGAAGAAGAAAGAAAGTAAGAATATGAAGAAGAAAAGAGAGGTTTAGAGAGAGAAAGAGAGAGAGAGAGTGGAACCTAGAGAGAAAAAGTGAAACCAAAAAAAGAAAATAGAATAGAAGAGGTTCACCCTCTCCAAGGAAGGAGAGGGGTTTATATACATGGGTTTGCCACTTGGGCTGCGGATTAGGTATACAGTGGGTAAAGACCCGTCCTTCTTCCGCGAACTAATCTACATCTAAACTACGTTTAACTAACTAATGTAACTACTACGAGCTAAACAATGCTTAATCATGTCTGGGGTGACCGAATCTTTCTTATACCAAAATCCTATTCCTAACAGGAGACTAGGGAGGGGTCTCCTGTTTCAATATCAACTCACTCTATGAGATAAGTCGATAGATTACACCGGTTCCCCGTGAGAATGAAACAAGCTCTTTTAAGAGAACTTGAGTGGCTGGAAGGTTGAGTGCAGTGCGTCACTGGGTCCATGACGTCTTGTCTTCAATACCAATGTTACCTTAATAACAATCAGTAGCATATGAGTTGAACCCGGTTTCTGCCCTAAGGTTGAATAATTGGAGGGCTATTTCTTTTCACCCTTTCTCATTTCATTTCTTTTTAATTCTTCAACCCCTTCAGTGCTTACCGAGACTTCATTACTAGAACCTTGTTGGGTTTGTTCCAGTCCTAGCTCAATCTCAGTCGGCACTCTTCCCTTTCTTACTTTTCTCCTTTTTTTGTAATCATTCCTAAGGACTTCTAATCTATCTATTGGATCGTCCCTGGGAAGATCCCTCCGGTTCTAGTGGATCATGGGAACATATACCTAACCTTACCATCCTTATAACTCCATTCATTAAATTAAAGTGGTCGGTCTTTTGGTATCTTTCCACAATCGCCATATAACCAAATCATTGAAAATTCTCTCAAAGTGTTTATGATTAAGAAACACATTTTGTTAACACTTTGAGAGTTTTATCGTTTTTCAAATGCTCCCCCTTAACATGTGCTCATAGGAGGTTGAAAGAAATTTGCACATGTCGGGGTGAGTTGCACCTTTTGAATTGATCTACTCTTAATAGACATATACCCTAGGGACACGTTTACGTTGCTTAGTTAAAGGGATCCATTATCAGCTTTTAGGTGATAACTAGCCCTAACAACTAACTTGAAGTTGTTAACATTCCTTAAAAAGGAAGTTAGACCCGTCAAAGTATATATCTAAGAAGAGCTTCTCGAAACGGTACTTTCTACTTGGATAGATCCTTTCGAATTCTAACATTTGTGTTTCGTTAATTCATGAGTCAAATCTGAGTCATAATCAATTCACGGTTTCTACTTGTTATTGTAAAAACACGCGAAAGACTCTTAGTGTAGCGAACTGCAAAAATCCCTATAATTAAAAATGTTTAATTATATATTAATCTCCGTCATTATTTTAATCACCATTTTTACGGAAAAATTTAAAATTTTTCTTATTATATTAATATATCGTTGTCACGATATAATATAATTCATGAAATAAATTCTCTACACGTTGTTCGAAATATAAACGTTTCACTTAGTCTTAATTAAATTCACTAATCACAAATTAAATTCACTAATCCTAATTAACTACTAAACGGACCCTTAATCTAATCTCAGCCCACCAAAAATACTCGGTCCATTACTATTCATCCAGCCCAACGCTTTCTAAGCCCAATATAAATTTTATTATTTCATGTGTTCGACTAGTTTCAAGCCTACAAAACGCTTCTCGTTCTCTCAAATTTTACACATGACATTCATATATTTTTATGTCATCTATTTTCTCACCTAGCCGTCTACTAGTATGCCAAATTTCATAATCTAATATCGAGTTTTACTATGTTTTCGAAAGGCAAAGTGTTCGGTCCAAAAACAATCCACTCGACATAGTTAATTATTCAACACTCAACCGTTTCGACTCCAACTTGTTTCTACGTGACCCTAATATAAATTCTATCATGTTTTCATGTTAGTAAACATGATAAATCAGCTAGAAACCAAGTTGTACATGATTTCTCAATTCGTGTATATGAATAAATGCTAGTCGACATATACAAATATCCCAAGGACATATATCCTTATTTCTAGCTCTCACATATCTTCTTAAAGTCTTAGAATTTCAGAGATACATTTTAAAAATCTTCCAATCACCTGACAATGCATTAGTTCAATTATTTCCTTGAAATATTTGATCTTTACATGTCCAAAAATGTCCTTTCTATATCTACTCTACTATCATCACTTATTTCCTCCATAAATACATCATAACAACACCCCCTCTCTCAAACATCTTCTGATCCGACCAGGAATTGTGGCATGAACTGTTAAAGCAAGAAAGGGTTAACGGGTTCGAGACATAAGTTTGTAACTTGGTATAACGAACGGTATATTTCTTGTTTTCCTTCTTC
>LBNU01001398.1:43201-66233 GCA_014162995.1 Artemisia annua
AAGGACTAACGGTGTAACGCTAACACCGTTAGGATAAAAAGTGTAAAAACTGAAAAAGGACAAGGACCAACATATTTTATTTGACATTCTTATTTTATTTTCTATTTTGCGTCACCCCATCACGTCACATGCATTTTCATTACATTTTATTTATATATTAATTAACTTTACGTTAATAATATATATAACGATATTTAAACTTATATTCATTATATATTGTTTCATCATCATTAAAAGGGAAGAACTTTGGAAATAATAACATATTTTGTTATATTATTATAAACGTAAGAATTTCATTTGCATATCATCTTTCATCATAACGATTAATCATTATTCATTAATCGTTATTCGTTATTCGTTTCGTATATACCAAATAATATTTGGTTAGATTCTTAGATAAATTTATTTATCAGGTTCCGTATTGAAGACGTTTCCATAATCGTTCCATAATCTCCTAAATTTACTTTTCATCATTCTAATATCGCTCCAGGTGAGTCATAGCCCCATTTTTAATACTTGTTTTAACTCTCTGGGGGAGATACATGCTTACATATACTTTGATAATTTTCTAAGTATATGAATAAACTGAAACAAAAATAGGAATTGTCAAATCACCTATAATTCGAGGGCAAAATCATCATTGACTTGATGATCACCCGCCGTTTTATGGTATTTGTTAACGTTTTGTGTGTCATGAGGCTTGGAGCAATATCAATAAGAAAATATATGTCTCCCACGTATATTTAGATACAGCTGTATAGGTATTTCACTAGACTTGAATTATAGATCTCACTATATTAACATCATGAGTTTTCAGCTCATGTTAGGTTTATGCTCCAATACTTGAATTTGATTGAATATATATATGATTTATCTGTGACTATAATCAACATCACTCAATACTAGTTCTATCACTATTAATGTTTATTACAATTATTACCAAATACTCATGAATCCAATGAAATAAATGGTTTTCCATTAAAAATCTATGAACTCACCAACCTTTGTGTTGACACTTTTAAGCATGTGTATCTCAGGTAATTAACGGAGCAGGACAAGACACGGAGCGGGCATTTATTACTCTGATAAATTAAAATGGTGTAAAAATCAAATATGTCATTCTTACAAGCCTTTATATCTTTTAAAGAGATTTTTAAAACAAATGTTTCATCATTTATCAAAAGTATTATTTGAATGACAAATAACTTTCAAAACGCCTCTTTCAAGCCGTTTTATGTGAAAATGACTTCGATCCTCCCCGTAACACCCAAATTAATTTTCCGCTGTTAAATCACAAATTTGGGGGTGTTACAGATTGGTATTAGAGCCAACGTTATAGAGAACAAGAAACGGTTTAGGTTAGAGTTCCTTCTCTATAAAAGGAACACAAGTTTATGTTTGATGTAACGAACAAGTTCATAAGTTCTTAATATATAATCCATAGAGGATTAAGTGTTCTTAGTATTAATTGTTTATGCTTGTATTTGTTTTCCGCATTAGAATACAAGCTTTGGAGATTCTCTATTAGAGTGTTTGTGATTACATAGACACTGCTAACGATCAACGAAGAGCTACAAGATCTATCAAGGTCTATATAGTTTCAACAAGAACTAAATGTTTTCAAACATTAAACTATAACTACACTTTTAAAATGAATGATTTTACACCATACCATTTTATGCCCTCCGTGTCTGCAGACTGCCGTGCTCAATACCTTATCTGATAAGATTATTTTACATGCTTAGTAGTTACTCTTACACAATTATTATTTCATCCGTACTATTATATCTTTAACGTAAAAAATACTCATAAATACTATTCTCGGTTACTACAGTAACATGTCTCCTGAAACTCCCGTGAATGTCGAAACTACTCTCCGTAATACTAATACGTCGCCTATCTATCAAAATTCTTCGAATACTGAAGATCTTTATGTAGAAATATCGCAACCCCAGCCTGATATAGAACTCACTCAGAGATCACTCCCATCATCACCTATTTGTTCACCTTTACGTCAAAAACTAAGGAGAGCCACTGAATCATATGAAGATTTGATTGGTGGTCAGGCAACATTCGGAATTGGACAAAGTTCACGCCAAGAGATGTCGTGGAAGAATGTTGAGCCAAATTCTCCATTACCTTATACTCTAAATTCCTCAAAACCAGATATTCCAAATAATTTATCCTCACCTAACTCACCTGACTACAATATAAGCACTCCTGATTCAATATGGACTCTCATATATCAACAAGCCAGCGTATTAGATGCTCACACTGAACAGCTAAAGGATTTACAACCAACGCGATTTGAGTGGTACGAACGTAACCTTGACATGTTGTTCAAAAGAGCAGATGTTGAAAGACGAGCAGTGTTTGATTTAGGGATGAAGGTTGGTGAGATAAAGGATAAAACCAACCAGGAGCTTGGAAACTTAGACTCCAGAATCCATTATGCAAGAAGAGAACACGGTCATACACATGGTAGAGTTGAAGATATTGAAAGAACCCTATGGATGGCCAGAGACACAGCCAGAACCCAGGGTCAAAAGATTTCCGCATTAGAGACTATGTTGGCTAATCAAATGAACATGTGTCAGAAACGTTTCTCAAACATGGAATTTGCACAACTTGAACTTGAGAAAGAAGTTAGATATTTACGTCAGAGGCGTAACTAATTTAAATTTTACAAGTATCCTTGTTGTACCTACTAAACCAAATAGTTTTGGTTAGTATTTCATGTAATTTTCAATAAATCTGAAACTTTCAGGACCTGTAATCGAATCATAATGTATAATAACCTCCTTTCAGTTATATCTCCATGTTATGAATCAATCTTTTCTTTCCTATCAAACATGCATGTAATGAATCCTCATACTTTCATGCAAAAATCTCATCATTTGTTACTTCCTTTGATAAACAAATGACTCCACGTAGATCAATGACATATTAATAAAAGAACTTGTACCATTTGTTTTACAGAAACAATCAGTCAAGTTATTAATATCATGTCGATTTCTGCAAAGTTATTCCAATCTACCGTAAGATCTCTTACAATTGTTAAGATTTCTTAAACATACCATAATCAACCAAAAACCAAAGAATTGTCTAAGAATAAATTTTCAAGAGAGAACTTGAAGAATGGAGAGAAGATTATTTAACATCATTTTTAGTAGACAAATCAGTTTGTTCCTTAGTAATCCCATATCAAGAGTTGATCATTTATCTATGATACAACCAGACATATCTTGAAATTAGATTACAGTAGGGATTCAATTCAGTCTATCATCAATGAAATAATTAGCTTCATTATTTGAATTATTCTGACATTAGATGGATTCTAAGTTGAGTTTCATTAATGATTTCAGAAGATGGACAACATGAACAATACATATACTCCATCATCATCTAAAATCACCATGACTCCTGAAGCCATCAAGAAATTGGTAAACAACATCGTGTCAGTAGTACTCGAAGGGACTACCATAGCTTATCCGAGAAGAGAGACGGGTATACCTGGTAAGAATAACCAAGAAAGTTTCATGGAATATAGGCCAGCTCATTTTAAAGCTCCAGAAAGAATCACTATCCCTACAATCAACCAAGGGATTAGGCAAGGAGTCATACCTAAAGGAAATAACCAAAAGCGAAAACTCGCTGAAAGAGAAGCCATCAACCCCATCTACTGCAATTTCGCTAATGCTCAAGACTACTATCGTAAACATCTAGGAGATCGTATCAACTATCAACGTCAGTGGGAATACAAACAAAAAGCTAGTAGAGACTGCGTCGCCACACCTGTTACTAAAAGTGGATATCGTGGAAGTCAACCCCTGTGTCAAAAATGCGAGATGCATCACACAGGAATCTGCATTGCTAAGTGCAGGAAGTGTCAGAAAACAGGTCACAAGACAAATAGCTGTAAGGCTCCGGATAGAAAAGGACAACCAATAACTGTAGTATGCCATAGATGTGGTGTAAAAGGACACTACAAAGGCCAATGTCCAAACTACAATATCAACTAGAAGGCCAAGACTTTTGCAAGAAAATGAAAGATCTTTAACGAATTCGATAGTATCAAGGGAATGACAACTATATTTAGGCAGATGAATAAATTCCTGTTGTAAATAAATAAACTCTAGTTCAGCATTTCCTAAGTTGTATCTCTTTCTTGTATTTTACTTTAAGTTACGATGGATGTAACCTAAGTATAATAACTATCTTTCTACCGTATCGAAAAATCTACCTTGTAATATTTCCATAATAATCATAATCTGCGTCAATTTCAATTTCTATTCCATTTACTAAATAACAATATACTGTTATTACCCTAGAAATTTCTGATTCATAGTATGAACGAAAATTTCCTACTTTATTCTTAAAAGAAATTACGTTGTTATATTATAAAAAACGACACGTTGAACACCATCTAAGACAATCTAAAGAAACATAAATACCACTGTGACTGAGCCAAGCATCACATCATTTGGTCCTCAATTATACATAGCCTGATCAACTATGTCTAATTTAGGAAGAATCATGTTATGAAGGGAACAATCATATTATCAGGTATCTAAATAACAATATTCATTCAAAAGCAAAATATATAGCTAGAATGAACTGTTCATAAGTATTACATTGAACAAACCACAATAAATACCTATCTCATCGTCTCATCATGATGAGAAAACAACAAAAGTACAAGTATGAAAACTCTAATAATTCGCAAAGACTGATGGAAAACTCAAATAGCGAGGATTTTATTTGAATCTGTGGAAATTAATACATAGTCATATAATTAGCATTGGAAGTTCTATCGTTACAAGGACTACAATAAAAGACATAAATCTCAATAGATCCTAAGCATAATGACGAATAAGTTCTACTTCACATTTAGTGAAGATTACATAGAAACATTTCAAAGATACATTTTAAACAACCCTAGCTCGAGACTAGTGCCTCCATATTTTGTCCACAACATATGATAGAACCGTGAGGGGTACGACAAGCAACAAGATCGCGACCAAGAATCCAAAGTCTTCATCTGGAACATACGCTAAGTAGATAGCGGCAAGGACGACGTACACAGTCGCTAGTATAGTGATGAGGTGTGGCATTTTGAGATAGGAAATGAGAGAAAAATGGTTGATGGAAGAAATGGAAATTAGAAAGGGGTATTTATAGACTAAAATATAGCCGTTGGTGCACTATTCACGGCTGTTGGAATTACTATTCCCGACCGTTAGAATACTGTTCACTAGCCGTTATTTTACTATTCATGACCATTATTTTCAATATTCACATCCCTTAAATACATCAGTTACTTTGTCCTGTCTAGTACAGATAAATCTAACTGAATCAAGTTTCCTAAATTTATGGAATAAAAATCTCTCGACAACCCTCTGTTCATAATTCTATACTCAAGTAAACACGTTAAATTTGAATTTCGGGACGAAATTCAGAGTGACGAGTGGGTACTGTAGCGAACTGCAAAAATCCCTATAATTAAAAATGTTTAATTATATATTAATCTCCGTCATTATTTTAATCACCATTTTTACGGAAAAATTTAAAATTTTTCTTATTATATTAATATATCGTTGTCACGATATAATATAATTCATGAAATAAATTCTCTACGCGTTGTTCGAAATATAAACGTTTCACTTAGTCTTAATTAAATTCACTAATCACAAATTAAATTCACTAATCCTAATTAACTACTAAACGGACCCTTAATCTAATCTCAGCCCACCAAAAATACTCGGTCCATTACTATTCATCCAGCCCAACTCTTTCTAAGCCCAATATAAATTTTATTATTTCATGTGTTCGACTAGTTTCAAGCCTACAAAACGCTTCTCGTTCTCTCAAATTTTACACACGACATTCATATATTTTTATGTCATCTATTTTCTCACCTAGCCGTCTACTAGTATGCCAAATTTCTTAATCTAATATCGAGTTTTACTATGTTTTCGAAAGGCAAAGTGTTCGGTCCAAAAACAATCCACTCGACATAGTTAATTATTCAACACTCAACCGTTTCGACTCCAACTTGTTTCTACGTAACCCTAATATAAATTCTATCATGTTTTCATGTTAGTAAACATGATAAATCAGCTAGAAACCAAGTTGTACATGATTTCTCAATTCGTGTATATGAATAAATGCTAGTCGACATATACAAATATCCCAAGAACATATATCCTTATTTCTAGCTCTCACATATCTTCTTAAAGTCTTAGAATGTCAGAGATACATTTTAAAAATCTTCCAATCACTGACAATGCATAGTTCAATTATTTCCTTGAAATATTTGATCTTTACATGTCCAAAAATCCTTCTATATCTACTCTACTATCATCACCTTATTTCCTTCCATAAATACATCATAACAACTCTCTCAAAATCATCTCTGATCGACCAGGAATTGTTGCATGAACGTTTGAAAGCAAGAAAGGGTTAACGGGTTCGAGACATAAGTTTGTAACTTGGGTTATAACGAACGTGTATATTTCTTGTGTTTCCTTCCTTCACTCTCGACTCTCTACCACCCTAGAGGTGTAGTAAGTTGTTTTAATCCCTTTTGATTTCACTTTATACGTTATATATGTTCCATGCATCATGTTTTATTTTATGTCGAGCGTATATAGCTTCATATATATTTTATACGTACATACAAACATATAGTACACAAGACGTGACTAGCCTCTATCTTGGAAGGCCTAGGAGTCACGACACATCTTTATTCCACGATTAAATCCATGTTTCATGCATCTATCGAATCATTTTTGATTATATATCATCACGCTAAAAACATGAAAAAAACTAAAATTTAACCAAGTCTTTTCATGTGTAAACTCGTTCTAGCGCCTACAAAATAGTTATTTATATCGAAATCTAGCTTAACGACCATGTAATATTTTTACATCACTCGATACACAACCTGGAAAACTACCACTTTCATTTAGACAACATGTAAAAATTATCACGTCTTGACGCTCTAATCTCACTAAAGTAAATGGCAGAATCGTGTTTTCAAAACTACATAAAATAACGATTTGGGCCTCAACCCCAGTAAGCTATTTTTAAGCTCTTATTAATAAGCTGGCTTATCAAACTTTTTGATATGAATTTAGAACTTGAAAAATGACATTTTTGATGAGCTCAACTCGTCTCACGGTATACGGATCTTAAAACGCTAATGGGCCTTTAATTTAGCTCGTTAAGGCCCATTTATTGGAAAATAAGCTATTTTTGCAAATAAGCAGTTGAAATAAGTTTTAATAAGCTTCATTATGCTCCAGAAAATTTCGGAATATTTTTCCCCATAATTTTTGTACGATTGGACTAAAAATGTAACGCAAACTCACTTAGGAGGACTAAAACTGCNCGGTTTACAATACTTGAACGACAAGTATAATATTCCTAACTAATAGAATATTCTAGATATACACAATACATTCTAAAATAACACTTTAGTCTTTATCTTCAAACGATTTAGTCTTTATCTTTATCTAGCAGTACTTTGATTTAGTCAACGAGCAGCACCTTGATAAACAGCAGTACTTTAATCAACAGCAGTACTTTGAACAGCACTTTGATTATTTCAGCAGTACTTTGACTTTATAACCCAACAATAACATATTTTGTTATATTATTATAAACGTAAGAATTTCATTTGCATATCATCTTTCATCATAACGATTAATCATTATTCATTAATCGTTATTCGTTATTCGTTTCGTATATACCAAATAGTATTTGGTTAGATTCTTAGATAAATTTATTTATCAGGTTCCGTATTGAAGACGTTTCCATAATCATTCCATAATCTCCCAAGTTTACTTTTCATCATTCTAATATCGCTCCAGGTGAGTCATAGCCCCATTTTTAATACTTGTTTTAACTCTCTGGGGGGGGGATACATGCTTACATATACTTTGATAATTTTCTAAGTATATGAATAACTTACATGATTCAAATCAATTTCCTAATTAATACTTATCTGATATGGTTTATGACTTAAGATGTGATATATATGTTACTGGCAAATTGCTTGACTAGAATTACTGAACTCAGATGATAATGTTTCCAAACTGATTACTGTGACATGATAATTGATCTTACTATAACATCCTGAATGATTCCCATATCTCTATATCATATTTCTATGTTTCAACAGAGTATATTTAGATACAGCTGTATAGGTATTTCACTAGACTTGAATTATAGATCTCACTACATTAACATCATGAGTTTTCAGCTCATGTTAGGTTTATGCTCCAATACTTGAATTTGATTGAATATATATATGATTTATCTGTGACTATAATCAACATCACTCAATACTAGTTCTATCACTATTAATGTTTATTACAATTATTACCAAATACTCATGAATCCAATGAAATAAATGGTTTTCCATTAAAACTCTATGAACTCACCAACCTTTGTGTTGACACTTTTAAGCATGTGTATCTCAGGTAATTAACGGAGCAGGACAAGACACGGAGCGGGCATTTATTACTCTGATAAATTAAAATGGTGTAAAAATCAAATATGTCATTCTTACAAGCCTTTATATCCATTAAAGATATTTTTAAAACAAATGTTTCATCATTTATCAAAAGTATTATTTGAATGACAAATAACTTTCAAAACGCCTCTTTCAAGCCGTTTTATGTGAAAATGACTTCGATCCTCCCCGTAACACCCAAATTACTTTTCCGCTGTTAAATCACAAATTTGGGGGTGTTACACTTAGCCACTTGCTCCCCCTCAATATGTGCACATTGATTGATTCAATTTGAAAGTTTTAAAACTTTGGCACATACGGGTGAGCTTACATTTGAGATTATTATTCACCATTTATTCACTTGCTCCCCCTCAATATGTGCTTTGATTAGAATTCAAAAACTTCAAAATTTTTGCACATACGGGTGAGCTTACATTTGAGATTATTATTCACCATTTATTCACTTGCTCCCCCTCAATACGTGCTTTGATTAGAATTCAAAAACTTCAAAATTTTAGCACATACGGGAGAGCGAACCTTTGAGTCCAAAAACATCACTTTTTTAAATCAGATTTCATATTTAAATNACTTGCTCCCCCTCAATATGTGCTTTGATTAGAATTCAAAAACTTCAAAATTTTTGCACATACGGGTGAGCTTACATTTGAGATTATTATTCACCATTTATTCACTTGCTCCCCCTCAATACGTGCTTTGATTAGAATTCAAAAACTTCAAAATTTTAGCACATACGGGAGAGCGAACCTTTGAGTCCAAAAACATCACTTTTTTAAATCAGATTTCATATTTAAATCACATTCTCTCCCCCGATCATAAAATTTCAAATCTTTTGAGATTTTGTGATCCCAATTGATTTAAATGTTTATAGAAGAAACTTTGGAGAGACATGTGATAAAAGTTTTAACATTTACTGATTTTGAGACACTTTTTCACTGCTGCTGGTGCACAAAGTTTTTAAAGGTGCAAAATTTTTGATCAAATACGCTCCCTCTCAATTAATGACCCGTTTTCAGTTTAATGTTTTTGTGGTCATTAAGTTGAGCGGCAAGGTATTTGTGAAAATTTAAGTCCAATAGCCACCTTGTAAACCACAAAATCTCTCTTGAAGAATCATAAAGAGAGAGATTTTGGGATGAAAGAAGACTTCTCTTCTTTTTCTAGAAAGGTTGCACTGAAGAGTACAACTTTTCGGAGGTGCACGGATGTAAAGTAATCCATGCCCAGATGAAATTCATCCGTTGTTAGGAACAATCGTCTTAATGGTGTCAAAATGGTGACGCGTTTTCCTCAATTTTTGTAAACCGGGTTGCTATCTGAAGTAATAGCAAACCATCATTTAGGCAATCTATTTTTGGTATTTTCTATTTTTCAGATTTTTATGGTTTTTCTTGGTTTTATATTTTTATATTTTTCTTTTTCTTTAAGAGAATATGTACAAGGATATGTGAAGTGAATCCATTACTCCTCATTGTCCTCCTGAAGACTTTTGAGTGACTCAGGAGTGATACTCTTCATTCCAAGATCTGGGAGAATGAATTGAAACCAAATTTAAGTCCAATAGCCACCTTGTAAACCACAAAATCTCTCTTGAAGAATCATAAAGAGAGAGATTTTGGGATGAAAGAAGACTTCTCTTCTTTTTCTAGAAAGGTTGCACTGAAGAGTACAACTTTTCGGAGGTGCACGGATGTAAAGTAATCCATGCCCAGATGAAATTCATCCGTTGTTAGGAACAATTGTCTTAATGGTGTCAAAATGGTGACGCGTTTTTCTCAATTTTTGTAAACCGGGTTGCTATCTGAAGTAATAGCAAACCATCATTTAGGCAATCTATTTTTGGTATTTTCTATTTTTCAGATTTTTATGGTTTTTCTTGGTTTTATATTTTTATATTTTTCTTTTTCTTTAAGAGAATATGTACAAGGATATGTGAAGTGAATCCATTACTCCTCATTGTCCTCCTGAAGACTTTTGAGTGACTCAGGAGTGATACTCTTCATTCCAAGATCTGGGAGAATGAATTGAAACCATTCTCTAGGAAGTGCCTTAGTGAAGATGTCAGCCAGCTAAAATTCCGTCCTCACAAAGTAAAGTTCCACGATTCCTTTTTCCACTTGTTCTCTGATGAAATGATGTCGAATATCAATGTGCTTTGATCTTGAGTGCTGGACGTTGTTGCAGCAAAGAGCGTTGGCACTTTTGTTATCACAGTACATCGGAACTTTGTTGTAGACAAAGCCGTAGTCGGATAGTTGAGATCTCATCCAAAGGATTTGAGCACAGCAGGATGACATGGCAATGTATTCAGCCTCTGTAGAGGAGATTGATTTACTCATTTTCTTATTGGATGACCAGCTAACCAGCTTATCTCCTAGAAATTGAGCACTGCCCGAAGTACTTCGACGAGTATCTTGACATCCCGCATGATCAGCATTAGAGTAGGCAGTGAGAGCCATTGCAGTGTCTTTAGGATACCAAAGGCCCATGTGAATCATTCCTTGAAGGTACCTAAAGACTCTTTTTGACTGCTTCTAAGTGCTTCTTGGTAGGTTTGGATTGATAACGAGCACACATGCAAACCGCAAATAAGAGATCTGGTCTGCTAGCTGTGAGATACATCAATGATCCGATCATGCTTCAGTACTTGGTTTGGTCGACTGGTGCCCCTTCAACGTCCTCATCCATTTTTGTCCTTTCTACCATTGGAGTGTCAACCGAGTCACATGACTCAAATCCAAACTTCTTAAGAATTTCACTAGCATACTTGGATTGATTGATGAAAATACTGTGAGGATTTTGAGAGATTTGCAGCCCCAAAAAGAAATACATTTGCCCCATCATAGACATTTGGAATTCTGTACTCATCTCTTATGCAAACCGGTCACATTCCAATGGATCTTCAGAAACGAAGATAAAGTCATCCACATAAATCTGAACATGGAGACGATGCTTTCCCAACTTTCTTGTGAACAATGTAGGATCGACCACACCCTTGGTGAATTGGTTGGCTAGAAGGAATTTGGAAAAAGTATCATACCATGCTCTGGGTGCTTGTTTAAGACCATACAGTGCCTTCTTCAAGTGATAGACATGGTTTGGGCGTTCAGGATCAACAAACCCCTCTGGTTGGCTTACATATACTACTTCCTTCAAGTGACCATTAAGAAATGCAGTCTTCACGTCCATTTGGTAGACAATCATGTTCTGACTAGCTGCATTGGCAAGGAAGATTCTGATGGCCTCAATTCTGGCAACAGGTGCGAATGATTCCTCAAAGTCATTGCCTTCTTCTTGTTTATATCCTTTGGCCAATAGTCGAGCTTTGTTCTTCAGGACTTCACCATATTCGTCAAGCTTCACTTTGAAGATCCATTTGAGGGCGATAATCATGCCACAGTCGGGAGGGGGCACTAATTCCCAAACATCTAGTCTGTCAAATTCATGGATTTCATCTTGCATTGCAGTGAACCAGGATGTTTTAGTCAAAGCATCTTTATAATCCTTTGGTTCAACTTTTGACAGTATGGTGCTAACGAAGCACCATAAGGCATCTGTGGCAAGTTGTCTACGTGTAGATACCGGCCGAGATGGATTTCCAATGATGTTGTCAATTGGGTGATCATTTGTCCATTTCCTGATATGCTCATGAAGTTGATGACTGGGTACTGATGTAGCTGTGTTGGAATCTTCTGAAGAGGTTGCCGCAGTAGATGGTTCCGGGGCAAATATGTTGACAAAAGGTTCATCAGGTGGTTGAATAAAGGGATTCACTTCAAATGAGTTATCAGATGCTTCTTCTTGAGGAATTGAAGAAGGTTGATCAGAGTGATCGGTATGACTCGATGATGGAGCATTCTGACTAAGAGAGATGGAGATAGAAGGCCCATTTGTAGGTTGTGGTTCATTATTAGCAGCAGCATCATGACCTAGGTCTTGTTGTTCTGGTTCTACTCTCTGTTGAGGCTCAAAATACTCATCATACATTGGATCAAACAATTTCTTCAAGTCATCACTAGTAGGTGGCACAGAAGGAGCATCAGTGGTGGAGGAATGTACAAGTCCTGAACTAATTGGTCCAGGAGTCCAAAGATTAGATGCGGGTCCTGAACTGGAGTGTTCAGCAATCGTTTGCTCGGACAGCTCATCAAACGTGACATGGATAGTTTCCATGATTTGTCGGGTTCTTTTGTTGTAGATTCGATAACCCTTCTTGTTCGGTGCGTAGCCAACAAAAATTCCAATATCATCTTTTGCCTTGAGCTTTCCCAAATCTTCGCTATCGTTGGTTGGGTAACATAATGCACGAAAAACTCGAAGGAAGGAGAGATCGGGTTTTCTCTCATGCACCAGCTCATAGGGAGTTTTGTAGTGAAGAGGATGAATCAGTGATCGGTTCTGAGTGTAACAAGCCGTTGCAATTACCTCTCCCTAGAGGAACATAGGAGCTTTGGAGAAGATCAACATAGTTCGTACGGCCTCTACAAGGGTACGGTTTCGTCTTTCAACGACTCCGTTCTGCTGAGGTGTTCGAGGTATACTCCTTTGATGACTAATCCCCAGATCTTCATAAAACTGAGTAAGTTGCTGATTGACAAACTCAGTTCCATTATCTGTGCGGACGAATCTGACAGTTTTATTGAGTCTAACTTGCAGCTGCTTGATTAGTTTGATGATGATTTCAGGTGTTTCGTCCTTGGATCTGAGGAACTTAACCCATGTAAACCGAGAGTAGTCATCAACGATCACTAACACATATCTCTTCCCAAATATACTTTGCACACTCATTGGACCACAAAGATCCATGTGAAGGGTATGAAGAACTCCCATAATGGTATTGAAAGTTTTGGGTTTGTGAGAATGCTTCTTGCTTTTACCAAGCTGACAAGCGGAACAGAGATGATCTTTTTCATACTTCAGCCTGGGCATGCCTCGAACAAGATCCTTACGAGTAAGTTCATTGATGGTACCGAAGTTCAAATGGTTCAAACGACGATGCCACAACCATGACTTGTTCTTGGAAGCCTTAGATAGTAAACAGATTGGAGATGACCGCATCATATCTTCAATGGATATAGTGTAGAGGTTTGAGCCACGTCTGCCTTTCAGGAGATCCACACTATCCAATCTTCTAACATAACAAGTGTGTTTTCTGAAGGCAACTCCAAGATCTGAGTCACAGAATTGACCAACGGAGAACAAATTGTGCCCAAGACCTTCTACATAGTATACCCGAGAGATCACGCTGTCGCCAACCACATAATCTCCATAACCCATTTTTGCACCAAAATGATCATTCCCGAATCTAACAGTCCCGATAAACTTTTTCACGAAATTTCTGAGCCGCGAGCGATCCCCAGTCATATGTTTTGAGCAGCCTGAGTCCAAATACCACAAGACGATTTGTACGACCTGCATTTGAAACCAGACAGATATGGATAACTGAAAAACGTGGATCCCCAACCATAAGTGGGATCCGATTGGTTAGCACAAACATCGTTTATTGCAACAGAAGAGGAAGTATTATTAGCATCCTTAATCATATTATGACATGCGGGGGGACTAGACTTATGGTTAGCGCATTGGGTTCCTATAGGAAAGGTTCTGCCAGTTTTCTTCCAAATCCTAATGTTGCAGAGCTTAGGATTAGGCCGTTTAGCAAAGGGGTGTTGACATCCTATTGATACTATTCTTCCAGTGAGTCTCCAATGATAGCCAACAGTAGAAAACTTCCTTCCTGTTGCTTTCCAAACATGTTTTTCACGTTTATAATACACAACATGACAGACAGGGGATAATTTAGAAGCATTCAAACATGTCTTAACACACACATCATGATTACCAGAAATTAAAGAGTCATTACAGATCTCACAAATGGTCTTAGAATTCGAATTAATTAAAGTACGCCTAGAGCTAATACTAGAATCAACACGATTCATAACATTCATATCAGTCTTATTGTTCCTAATGTGGTCTTCTACTTCCTTTCCTTGAGCACTCTTAGCTGGCGAAGTCCTATCATTCCTTGTATTGCAACTAGGCTTTGACCCGCTAGCATTAGTGACAACTTTTACTCCTGTAGAATTAATGATGGGAACATTAGAACGAGATACGGCTGTTTGATTTCTGGTATATGATGTGTTACGTTCTGATAACGTCAAGGGCACATTAAAGGTAACACGCTTGTTCTTAACCTTAGAGGAAGATTCATCAACCTTATCACGCATGCAAACAGCTTTGGGACATGTACCAATGGCATAATCTAAGAGTTCATATGATCTGTTGGTGAGATAATAAACATCACGGATGGCAATGTCCGCAGGTCTCACCATTTTAACCTCTTCAATGGTCTCACAAAGGATATCTAGGCAATCCTTAAGATACCTAAGGTACTCACTATGGACAAACGCATTATTCCTATGGGGAAGAGGAATATTAATGGCATCACTATCAATTCTTTTTGTTTTAACGATCTTGGTGAGACTGCTATCACATCCAGTGACGGGCGTTTTCCCTTTCACCTGAGTCTTTAGATTCTCAATTTCATTTAACAAAGAAGTTATTTTCTCAATCGTTTTATCACGTGTGATCTTAATCGACTCATGTAACTTTTTGTAATGTTTTTTGATCTTTGAGTTTTTAGCTTGAAAACAATCATTTTCATATTTAATGTTGTCAATGACGTTTTGAAGTTGAAGATTTTGAGAATCTAAATAAGGAGGTTTCTGGGTATCAATCACATCACATTTATTCGTCTTCAATTGGGCAATTTGAACCTTCAGTTTCTGAATCGTGTTAGTGTGAGCTTGAACTTTTTCATCCCGTTTGGCTAATTCAAAATATGCATCAAATTTAGGAGCATCCGAAGATGTCTTGGCATTTGAGTTTTTAATTCTTTCTTCTAGATGTTGATATCTTAATTGCAAATTAAGATTATCAACCTCTAGTTTTGAAAAATGCTTGACCATGTTATCATGATCATCATTTTGAATTTTTTCGCGCAATTTTAAATTCTCCCCTCAAGCTCAACAACATGATTCTGGAAGACATTTAACGTAACAGACATTTTATGAAATTGGGAAGCAGTTAAAGATGAATCAGTAGCAGTATAAAACACATCTTGAGCAATGCACATAGCAATTAAATTATCATTCATGATGAGAGCATTCTTCCTCGCAATATCACAATGTTGAAGATCTAATACAGTTTATTTTCCTTCAAGTTCCAGATTTTTAAACACATCTTTCATTTCTTCAATCTCTGATTTAAGAGACGTTTCCATGCATTCAAAATGTTCTTTGATTTGTTTAAAAAACGGAATCACTTCTGTGAGATAACATTCTTTTGTAACTTCAAAACCCCTTTCCCCCTCAGTAATTCCCGTTGGAGTAATTCTCTTTTTACATGTTTTGTCAAAATCAGCAAACATTTGATACAGAACATACATGCTAATAAGAGTTTTACATTTAGTGGGAAGAGCTATCTGAACTAGGTTCATTGGTGTATTGGGAGGATACACCGTCGGGGTAGCAAACTTAAGGGGAGTGGTAGCCTTAAGTCGTTCAGCTTTCAGTTTTTCAACGTCTAAAGCCCAAAAAATCTGTTCTGGGGTTAACCTAGTTTGGGGCACGAAAACGGTCAATCGGTTTTGTTCATAGTAGTTATGGGGCTTGATATTGACACAATTTTCAATGCTCTTGGTATCCTTCATTTTAATCTCAAGTCTTTTCCTATTTTCAGATTCAATTTCATCAATCTCTTCTGTATTATGCACATCAGGTGGGGTATGATTGGGCTTAAGCATCACATTAAAATCATATAAGGCAGGTTGAGAGGCACTAACGCTCCTAAGAAAATTAGTTTTAGGCACTCCTGTATCCTTACTACTATGTACATCTCGAAGCTAAATGTGCTTTTGTATCATTTGAGCAGGTTGAATGGTTTGGCCTTGTGTGTACAATTTGTTTTCAAGCTTGTTCTTTAAGGCCTTTAAGTTGGAAAAGTCCTTTAAGAGCTTAGCTTCTTTACTTTGAAAATCTAACTTTAGTGTGGTGACACTATTTTGAATCTCCTGTTTTTGTTTTAACAGTTTGATCGATTTAATTTTGCAAAGATTTTATTTCCATTCTTAACTCTTCTTCCTTTAAATTCCTTTCGGTAATATATGTACACATTTGCCAATCCATTTTCTGCTCACGTTCGGTTAACTCAAATTTTGCATGTTGTTGATACATATTCACCTGATCTTTAAGAATGTTAATCCTAGTGGTCAAGGTATCATCAGGTATAACAGCAGTGTATTCATCACATTCACAAATTTCATTATCAACAGAGGAGTCATCACTTGGTAAAGCAGTCTCAACATTTTGTTTCAAATATTGCTCATATGGGACAACATTGCTATTGCCCATATCAGCAGGATCTGAATCAATAATGTCAGTGTGTTTTACTTCGTTATGAGTCCTTTGTTTGTGCATCACATTATCAACATGTGTATCGACAGATGCTCTACTAGGTTCATCAGATTCTTTATTGTTATCCATATGTTGTTGTTTTGAGGAAACATTATTGTTTTTCAAACCAACATCATCTAACGTGACAATACTAGTTTGATGTACCTCATCGAGTATCATTGGAATAGCACTTGTTTCATATGTGTCATACAATTTGAGTACCTCAGAAATGATGGATGATTTGGAAGATCCCGATTGGTGTGGCGATATGACTGTAGATGTAAGCTTGGCCATGAAGATGGTTTGTGTAGTAGGTTCATCATCAACATCAGAATCAAAGGCATCACAGTCTTCAGCCTGGAAGATGTTGGGTCATTAAGAGCAAGATCCTGGACTGGTTGATCATCCACATCAACATCAAAGGAATTCCTTTCATCACCCGCAAGAAATAGCAGTTGTTCCTCATCCAATAGAACTCCATTCTCTTGTGCCTGCATCAGCAGCATCTTATCTTTGAAGTAGTCGGAGTTCTGAGGACGTTTTGGTTCAGTGCAGTTTCTTGCAATATGACCTAGCCCACCACAGTTGTAGCACTTGATTTGTCTTCCTTGTCCTTGATTGGCATTGCCCATCCTATTCTGAACATTTCCCCGGACATTTTGTCTTCCTTGAATCACAACACGCCCATCTTCCACAACAGCAAGATTACGTGGATTAGATGAGGTTCTGAGTTGATTGTTGGTTTGAGGAAGAGTGTTTCTGAAGTGTTGAACCAGCAGTGAGACTTGGTTGGAGAGATTATCAATTCTCTTGTCCATGTATGAATTCCAAGATTCTTGTGGATTAGTCTTGACACTTGCTGATTGCATAGAGGTTTGACCAAGAGAGGACTGATTCTGTGTTGCTTGAGCAGTGGTTGGATGATTGATTGAGTCAGCTGAGAATTGGTTAAGTCCCTGAGCACTGGAGATTAGAGCAAGAGGATCATTTGAGGGATGAAATTTCTCTCTTAGCTGACGATCATACATGGCATGTTTCTCATGTTGTTGCAGATAAGCATAGAGTTGTTCATTATTGGTGTTTCTGAGTCCTTTGTTTAACTTCACAGCTGTGACAAACCAATTCCATTCTGGTGACATGTTATTGAAAAACTTTGAGTTGAGTTGGATGTTGGGCATTGTCATTCTGATCATTCTCATGTCATTCACAAGCTTGTGGAATCTGACATAGTAGTCATTGATGCTTTCACCGGGGTTCATCTTAAAGTGCTCGAATTCATCATACAATTGAGACTCACGATCTTCCTTTGTAAGTTCTGAACCAGCTAGCAACATTTTGACATTGTCCCAAACGGCTTTGGCCTCAGTGTTGAAGTTAATCAATTTGTAGATGTCCTTGGGTAGCCCTTGTACCACAATGTTTGAGGCTCGAATGTCGGCATCATATCGTTTCTTTTCCACTTCACTCAGATCATGGTAGGTACGAGGTCTGTCAATTCCAAAAGTGACTGTCCCATCTTCACCAGTGGAGATAACATCTCTGGTGGTACCCATTTGAAACGGCCCTTCATCAATTGATCTCAGAATGTTCTCCCCATTTTCTTTGCCTTAACAATACAGACGAGTTCTTTGTGACCAAGACTCATAGTCAGTTCTGTCTAGCATAGGAGGTCGAGTGTCAGACCCAGCAGCTTGGATATCATCAATAGATGTTATAGTAGTCATGATGATAAGGTCTTAGACAGGATTTTACAACACACGTGACTTAAACCGAGAAGTCGATTCTTTCCCGGGATTTTACGAAAGTCAACCAGGAAAACCGCTAAGATAAACAAACTGCTGACAAAGTAACCGCTGACAAGTAACCGCTGAGAAAGAAAACCGCTGATAATGGTAACCGCTGAAAGATTAACCGCTAGAATAGTAACCACTGAATATTAAACCGCTGACAATAGTAACCGCTGACAGAGTAACCGCTTGTATAGTAACCACTGATTAAGGAAACCGCTGGAGAAACTAACCGCTGGAACACAAAGGACAGACTGAACTAACCACTGATAGCAAACCGCTGAAATAGTACAAAGTACAGCGTTATGTTCGCTGACCAAGTGTACTAACCGCTGACACAAACCGCTATAACTCAAGCTAACCGCTGGCAAGAACACTTTAACGAGGAGAAAACCGCTGCCAAGAAAAATGTCCTAAATCCTTCGTACACTTCACAAACATGAGATCTAGCCAAACCAACTGATAAACTAGATGAATCTAACCCCTCTAATCCAAGAAGTACAAGAAACAACACAAGAATCACCACGAACAAGCTCAAAAATGAGTAAAACCTCCTTAAACTATTAGAAACCAAAACAAACCATACACCACAAGTCCTACAATCCCTAGGATGTAACCATGGCTCTTGATACCAATTGTAGGATACTAGATAAGCACAAAACATGTATGGATCCTTGTGGTTGGTTCGTTAACAAGAAAGAAAGAAAGAAAGGATGGAGAGGGCTTTTATATGTACAAGGTTTTGCCACTTGGGCTGTGGATCGGGCTGATAGTGGGTAAAGACCCGACCCGACTCCACGAATACTAACTACTTCTAATATACGTTCTACTAACTATTATAAATACTACGAGCTAAACAATGCTTAATCGTATTTGGGGTGACCAAATCTTTCTTATGAAAAATCGTATTCCTAACAATATATATATATATATATATATATATATATATATATATATATATATATATATATGTGTGTGTGTGTGTGTGTGTGTGTGTGTGTATATATATATGTATATATATAATATATATATATAAATATATATATATATATATATATATATGTATATACTTAGTTATATCTAGGATCTTATAACCTAGAAAATTTATTTGTTGATTTTCTAGAACTAGAAATTGTTCGTTTACAAACCTTTTCTTTCCCCCCATTTGCCTTCTTGAACTTCAATGTTCAACGACACTCATGTTGATGTAGATAAATGAGTCGAAAAATCTATGGATGAAACAAACTCCCGTCTTCCATTGCATACGTCTCCTTCCTATATTCTCGTCTTATAAACCCATACTATATATATATATATATATATATATATATATATATATATATATATATATATATATATATATATATATATATATATATATATATATATATATACTTATAAACCTTCCACAACTCTCTCGTCCACTTGACAACTTGATTAATTTCATCCGAAATGATCAACAAATTTTAATTGACGAAATGTCAAGTAATTCCTTTCGTGCGAATACTTTCCAACGTATTTTTGATTAAATATAAATCTAATATATATATATATAACTATTTTCTTGCTCTTTCTAGAAACAAAAACCACGAAATATCAATTTTTGGAGGGCGGCCCCCTTAATTTTAAGGGGACCGGCAGCCAAAACAAGGGCGGCCCCCTTAATGTTTAAGGGGGCCGGCCATCTGATAGTTCCAAATCGCTTTTCTTCTTGTTCCTTTTGCCAAACACTCCACTTTCTCAACACCACCACCTACTGCTGCTGCTGTGACGAATTTTAAACCCCAAAACGTCAAAAACCAACCTCTAATTCACTTAATTCGGGTTAATTCGCAAAGGGCAAATTCATCTAACATGATTACCATTACATATTGTAAGCTTTTCATAACACATTTCATCTAATTCCATCTAATTCCATCTAATTTGGTCAAAATCAATATGATGCATGTTTTAATAACTTTTTCAAATTCATAATTTCTTTCGAATTGGATCTAGGATTTCCATAACTAAATGCTTCCCTTAGGATTAGGATGCATAATTAACACTAGAAACTAATAATTACAAACCCTCTTGTCAAAAAAATTTGAAAATTTTCATACATTCCTTTTCAAAAATTTTCGTAAACACATTGTTGAATAATGCTATAAAAACTTGTTAAAACTAATCATATTATGTTTTCATAACTTTTAAAACATGAAACTATATTTTTCGACTAAATAAAAATATTTTTGTATACGATAAGAGGGTGTTTGGATTATGTCCAAATAATGTCGAAATTAAGTCGTGGTAATTTTTATAAAACGTTGTCAAGATTATAAACCCAAAACTAGTAATTCGGAGTTGTCAAGATATATAATTCATATATATATTGACATAATAGTAGTGTAAGTGTCTAGTTAAGGAAGCGTTTGGTTTAGTAAGAAAAATGGTATTTTTGAGTCAAAATATAAACCATCTTTTTCGAAAACTAATCACATGCATAAGAAACTCGTAGGAAATGGCTAGTTTTACAACCTAATGTAAATCTAGTAAATTTCATGATGTATTAAGATGTTTAAAAGGGCGTTTGGATTAATCCATAACTACTTGCTAAACATCGTAAAATATATCTAGAACGAGTTAAAAATAAAAATAAGGAACATAGTAAAACACTTCTTAGGATTATCGTCTTAGAGTCGAAGTATGTTTACTTTCCAACATACGTCTTAACAATATATACATTTTTATTCTTCTTTATATTTATTTTGGTCTTGTTGTATTGTTGTTGTGTTTAGGTGAAAATGCCAAAAGCAACTACCGAAGATCTTTCCCTCACTAAAAGCTACATTCCTAAAGTTTCCCAACTCCCTACTACATCTCCCTCCATTGGACGTCTATATCGTCAAATTGATGATAGAAACGTTCATGAGGGACGTGTAGTAGATCTAGCTTATGCTCAATCCGACTTCATTGATCGCTTGTTTACAAGCATCAACTTCAATTGTCTCTATGAAATCAATGAACCCATTATTCCTCGTTTCATAGTTGATTTCTATAGCCAAGTCACGGTTCAAACCGATGATCTTGGTGCCATCACCATCTCCTTCATGATCCAAAATGAATTCATCACATTAACCCTCGATCAATTCGGTCAAATCCTCCAAATCCCTTTTAGAGGTCAAGCTGTTTTCACAAACGAGTGGGACCTCGAATCTCTTCATCGTTGTCGACCAACCTTTGGTCCATATCTCTCCGACATTCCTCATCCCGACGAAATTCGTCAAATCCTTGGTGCGGAGCGTGCCACTACAACCCGAAAAATAAAATCCAAAAATGTCCAAATCACTTCATACCAAATTCTCCTCAAAGAATTAGGCCCCAACATGAAGCGTTGGGAAGAACCCATTCGTGAGAATGCGTTCGGTACCGGAGGTCACCGGGACCATCTCCCGGCGTGCCTTGCTCACATGTTGTATTGTATTGCTATTGAGAAACCATACAATTTGGCCTACTTCTTTATCAAATGGATTGAGTGTGCTAGAAAAACTCCAAAACCCAATCTTCCATATGGAATGTTTCTAACTCGTCTCTATCGTCATGTTATCGAGTACTACCCCGATCTTGACCATAGCATCTACGAGTCCATCTATCCCACCTTACGTCCTCTCGCTCTAAAACAAACTCGACGAACTCGAAGTGACAAGGGAAAATCTCGTCGTCATAGCTTTCACGGTTCATCTTCTCGACAAGACGATGACGGTGAGGAGGAAAACACCCCTGGTGCTAGTACCCCTTCGTTCTCCGAGTTTGTTGATAATCTAGAGGATCTCGACTATCCCGAGTATACAACCCCATCTCCTAGCGATCAAACCGACGAAAGAGTTCATGCACGAACAACCGAGGTGCTTAGATGACAAAAGAGTTTGCATGAAGAAGTTAGAGGTGGCTTCAAATCCATCGGGAAGACGTTGAAGGGTATCTTCGGGAAGAAAAGGAGATGATGAAGATTTGCTTATGATTGTTGAACAATATTTATTTTTATGACATTTGATTATGGATATTTATGTGCTATTTGTCCGATTTGTATTCGGAAGTACTTGTATCATACTTGGTTTATTGCTTGGATGATTGCGTAGGATGTTATCTTGCTTAATTATGTTTAATATATGATTATGATTGCATGTTTTATCACTTAATCTATATATATGCTTGCATGCTTAGCTTATGTATATATATATATATATATATATATATATATATATATATATATATATATA
>LBNU01001398.1:77864-164619 GCA_014162995.1 Artemisia annua
TTTTTTTTTTTTTTTTTTTTTTTTTTTTTTTTTTTTTTTTTTTTTTTTTTTTTTTTTTTTTTTTTTTTTAATTTTAATTCAGGTGACCATATGCTTTTTTTAAATAACACATCCGTGAAAGAATTGTGAATGTTATTATTATTACGAGTATTATTTTTTTGGTTATTTAAAAAAATGTTAACTTTTTTTTTTTGTTTTTTTTTACTTTATATAACCGCGTATTTACTTTCTTCTTCTTCTTTTTTTTTTTGTTACCCAAGACTCCAAGAGAACATGCTTTTTTCATTTCACCCCTAACCAAAATATGAATTTGAGTGAGTGAGTGTTGTTATTAGATTGAAGCAATTTCCAACAAATTCTGTTTATTTCGTGATGATGAATCGCAGTTTTACTTATTTCTCCAAAATCAAAGGTAATTTTCTTAAAACCCCTTCTCCGAACTTGCATTTGGGTTTTGGATTTTGTCCTCACAACACCTTTTTACCTTCCCGTATTCACTCTAATTCGTCTTCAAATGCTCATAATGATAAGCATCCTCAATCTATTAATCAAAAAGTTAACAATTTGGATGATGCCTTGAACCTGTTCGACGAAATGACACAAAGACGACCTTTGCCCTCGATTATTAAGTTCACTCAATTGTTGCAGTCTGTTACCAAAATGAAACATTATTCTCATTCACTCAATCTTTTCAAACAAATGTGTCTTCTTCGTGTTCCACTAGATAAATTTACAATGAGTATTGTCATCAAGTGTTGTTGTCAGTTGCATCGCACTAAAGACGGTTTTGCGGCCCTTGGATTTTGTTTCAGACGAGCTATTGTACCAAATGTGTTCATATTTAGTGCACTCTTAGATGGACTCATTATAGAAGATAGGATCCTTGAGGCTGAGATATTTTTTAAGAAACTAATCAAAGAGAAACTGTGTGAGCCTGATGTAGTTATGTACAACACAATGATCAAAGGGCTTTGCAAGATCAGTAACAACGTTATTGCCATTTCTTTGCTTAAGCTAATGGATGAAAGGGGTTGTAAGCCTGATGTTGTTACATATAGCACCGTCATTGATAGTCTTTGCAAGGACAAATTGATTGATGAAGCTTTCAAGCTTTTCAAAGAAATGGTTTTCCAAAAAGGCATCTCACCAGATATCATCACATACAACTCTTTGATTGATGGCCTTTGTAAGTTAGGTCGTTGGGATGAAGCCTCTAAGATGCTACAAGAAATGTTGGATGATGGGATATCTCCAGATGTGCAAACCTTTAATATATTAGTTGATGCATATTGCAAAGAAGGTAAGGTGAAAGAAGCTGAAGATGTTATTAACATCATGCTTAAAAGAGGTATTCTTCCAGACCTAGTGACATATAATTCACTTATAGATGGTTACTGTTTGCGAGGTGAAATGAGCAAAGCAAAGTCAGTTTTTGATTCAATGGAATTTAGAGGAATATTCCCTGATGTTGTTACATATAATAGTTTGTTAAATGGGTATTGCAAGAGTTTGAAGATAGAAGAGGCCATGAATCTTTTTCATGAAGTAACCAGAAAAGGTTTGAAACCCGATGTAGTCACTCACAACACCATGATACACGGACTGTTTCGGGTTGGACATTGTGGAGATGCCCGCAAAATCTTTGATGAAATGCTTGCAAAAGGTCTAAAACCAGATGAAAATACTTATCGAATAATCTTGGAGGGTCTTTGCAACAACCACAAAATAGAAGAGGCACTCTCTTTGTTTCATTTGATGGGTGATGGTAAGCTAAATTCTGATATTGTTGTCTACACTATCCTCATAGAGGGTGCAAGCAAATGTGGGAAGCTTGATGATGCAACTGCCCTTTTCCAGGATCTGATTAATAAAGGTTTGCATCCTAATGTTAAAACATATACTGTGATGATTAGTGGGTTGTGTAGGGAAGGTATTGTACAGGATGCAAAACAGTTGTTTCTTCAAATGGCAGAGAGTGGTTGCCCGCCGGATAATGTTACTTACAATGTTCTACTTCAAGGATATTTGAAGAACAAACACTATGATGATGTAGAAATGCTTTTAGAAAAAATGGATGAATTAGGTTACTCTCTTGATGTTTCAACGTTGTCATTGCTAATTGATTCAATTGCGGCCGGATCATTAGATACTGCTATGTCTACGTTGATTAGGAAGCTTGTGCCAGATGAGTTGATGGACTCTCCTAGTTGGCCGTATGACGTGTTCAGTTAATGAATTTTCACCTGTTAAAATTTATTCGTACCTTAGTTGAATGATGTAGTGCTAATTTCATGAGTACTCGCTGTAACATCTTCTTTATGTGCTTGTAAGACAGTAAGAGTGATTTGTATGTCATAGCTCCATCATAGGTCTTGTTTTCTCATAGTGAAATCAAAATCAGATTTTCCAAATTGTGCCATGGGAATTTATTGATAAGCCAATACAGTTTTGCACTCAGTATTTACACTGCATATGCTCACAAGATCACTATATTTAATCTGTTTTTTCACATTTAGCTGCTACTTTCAGACCTCGGTCAAATTTCTTGATTTGATTTGAGGGCAGTATCAGTTTGTGTTTCTTGATGTATACACATATATGAAATTTCGTTAATAAGCTGTTCAAGTGAATCACAAAGTCTACTAAAAAAAGGTAAAATCAAGTTAAATTTTGTAACTGCACTGTTGAAATAAGATATTTCCAACTTACCCATTGTAATATTTGTTTGGCTGTTTTGATTCAAAATTAACACTCTGAAATACATTTTTGAGCAAAAGGAGTTTGATCCTACTGTCAAAAAGTTAATGGGTGACCAATATTCATTAATGTATGAACCTAAAGAGACTGTAAATCATACACTTTACTTAAAGACAGAGAAGCTCGTGGTCAATTCCTCAAAGAACATCTTAAAGCTCAACAAAGGATGAAGACCAAACACCATAGCAGGCAAGCAAAGAACTGAAAGCAATATTAATGTGGGTGATTGGGTATTCCTTAAGCTGCAACGGAATTTCCCTTCGTAATTTTTCCGGTTAAGGCTGTTATCAAGTGGTGGGCAGTTGATACAGACTCAATTCTCTTGGCATCCCATTCTGATAATTCTGTTATTCCCCAAGACAAGTGCAGCAATGACATGGCATCACTTGCCACTTGTCAGTCTCTCGTTGACATTGCTAATCTTTGTGCCTAAAGAATTGATGGACGGTCCTAGTTTTTCTTCCAAAATTGCAGGGTGGGAGGGAAACTGAAAAAGGGATCGTGTATTTAAAAGTTATATTGATGCTGGAGTAATGAAGAGTGTAGCTACTAAAATTTGCATTTGGTTATTTGACATTATAAGTTAAACAGATTGGCGTCTCTTGCGTATTTGTATTTCTATTTTTAAAAGACATATTGCTAATTTAAGGATTCTTGCTGTTAACATCTTCTTTTAGTTTCTTACGACATGATTATTCACCCTTGATCGACTTTATGTGCTTGTAAGAGGTTAAATATGGACTTCGTTACTTCCACATGGCAATTTCATTTCACGTCCCATACAGCTATGCTCTGGATCTTCTCATAAGAGCCCCATGTTTCTTCTGTTTTCCAGCTGAGAGAACCAGCATTTAATCGCATCTGGATAGTAGGTTTTAAATTTTCTTCAGGTTTAGTTTTTGCTTCTTTGGACTTGATGTTTCACACTGATCAGATTTCTCTCTTGGTAAGAGTTTCATATCTACAATGCTGAAGGTGGGTGCGCTTGAGAGACGAGGAATAGAGGGACTGAAGACATGATCGAAACAAGTCGAGCCGTGCACCGACCTTCGAGTCAACTGCGGGTTAAACCACAGCCATGAATCCACACACGCTCGGGGCATCAGGTTTTCCATTTTTAGAAAAGGAAAACCGGGCAAAAGCAAACCATATTCAAAAGGGTTGACCATCGGTCGAAGACCGGACCGACCAAGACGGACCGACCAAGACCGAGACCGAAATTGCCCAAAAACCAAGACCGAATGTGTTCGGTCCGGTCCGGTCCAGTCGGTCTCGTTCAGGTCCGGTCCTTCAGTCGGTCCGGTCCAAGAAGGCAAAATGGTCGGTTTTTAGACCAGACGGGACCGAGACCGAAATAAGAAAAACTCGAGACCGAGACCAGACCGCTAGTCCTTCGGTCCGGTCTCGGTCGGTTCGTCGGTTCGTCGGTCGGTCCGGTCGGAACGGTCCGTTTGCTCAGCCCTTATCAAACCCACATTTACTAAGACAACTCTGCTGTTAACAGAGTTCGTTTAGGGTTAAAACTTTCGCATGTGAACCCATAGCACCCACTCACCCGATGTTCTTTGGTTCGAGTTCACCTTCTTTATTACTGTAACTACTCTTGAAACACTACAATAATTTCTTTTTATTTATTTATTTATTTATTTATTTATTTCTTTATTTATTTATTTCTTTATTTCTTTTTATTTATTTATTTATTATTATTATTATTTTTTTATTTATTTTTTTTTTATTATTTTTTTTTTTTGTATGGTGCAAATAATAAGCAGTGATATAAATGATATGTATGACATAAGTTGATTAGTTATAAACTTGTTTGAATTTAGGTGAACATATGCGGCAGAATAAGCTTTTTATTATCAACTGAAATGGTATCACTACAACAAAGCATATAATTATACACACATATTTGGAGAGATCTACACGGTTAAAAGTGAGAATAAATTTAAAGTCGACGCTGTCCGTATGCGTGGAGTATTTGGGCGTCACAAATTGATAAACACTAATAAGCGTGACAAATTGAATTCAATGTGACGTTTAAAAGTGTGGACAAATGATTAATTGTCCACGCTTTTTAAAGTGAAGAATTTAAGAAGTTTTTACACGCTACTAATGGTGCCATTTAGGCTTGAAGACATCACCAAAGCAATAAAAACTCCACGCTTTTACATGTCACTTTTTTTTCATAATTTACAATTATAACCTTGCATTTTGACTATTTTACAATTCTTACCCTGTATTATTAAAAAAAATTAAATATACACAAATTTGGTAGCTATATTATACATAAATACACAAATTTTGCAACATAATAATTTCTAATTTTGCAGCATACATAGATAAATAGCAGTTACATGACTTTCACTTCCAACAATGCTTTACTTATTGAATCGCCACTGTTTTGAATCCGGACATTTGAAAATAATAATCTAAAGACATACAAATTTGAGAGATTCTGTAGACAACTTATTGAAAACCAACATTAACAGCAACTTCGTTAGCCCCCTGCAAATTCAAAATCGAAGATAATAAAGTTTCATGATTTTGTTAAAAGTAAGAAACAATCTCGTTATTAAATAAGTTGGGTAGTGGATTACCTCAAGGGATTCAGTATCAGATGATTGGATGTCCTTTTTCATTAAGAATTGAGCAGTATATACTATAGAAAAAACCTGCAGAGAGTCATTTCGAGAGGATAAGTCACATAAAGTGGATATTTTTCTGAAGCAGCATTTAACAGTTTATGTTATTTACCACGTACAGAATTCTAATAAGAGATGGAAAAGGCCCTCAGTCTAGGCACTCAACAACATAAAAAATTTTGTCTAGTATTTTAATAATATACATTCTTGGTAGTATTATTACCTCCTTAGGATCTTGAAACATTCTGACGATCCAAGCGTCGATTACATTAACTTTTCCAGTCACAACCTCCTTCAAGAGTGGAATCGCCAAAACCCCTATCGACCCGCATGCAATGCAGACAAACGAATTGCAGGTTATTGTGCGAAATCTGCCTTAACCGCTCATCTTGAACTTCTTATGTTGAAGGATGTGCCAGGGAAGATAGTGATGGTTTATGCCCAACCTACTGCAAAATGATATCAAAAGCTAATTTATATGAAGGCTTTAAATAGCAATAACAAAATTTCTTGTAAAATAAAACATATAAAAAGAAGAAGATTAAGGATATACATGGATTGATCAATGGCTCCCAGAAGCCAAGGTCACGTGGAAAAGTTAGTAGTTAATGTCATTAGAGCGTTATCATTTTTGGTAGCTGAAGCCAGTAAATTAGGTATGTTAAACAGCGTCAATACTAAAACTGAAAAAACCTCAGCTTTGACGATAAGATTGATATAAGGACATAAGGCCAAACTCGACGGTTATAGTTTCACTGGTACTTTTGGTTTGGCTTATACTTATTTCCTCACATGCAGAAAAAAAGGACATAAGGGAGAAGCAAACCTGTAAGGAGGTAACTGCAGTTTCTTTTCTTGTTCATCCATTAAAATCTGGTCATCATATGAAAGAACATATGTAAGGGGCAGTGACATATAACAAAAAGGTCAAGAGAAATGAACAAAGAGAATAAAATCTATTAAGAAATTAAATATTTTTCTTTCCTCCAAACTTATATTTTACCCTTAGCTTCATACATCTAACTCGGTTATAATAGTGAACCACATAATCACATTGCTGCAACCATGAATAACTTGTGTTTTCACTAGAAAGAAGCAGAACATAAACTGGTAAAGGTGCATGTACAACATCACCAGCGAAAGATTGCTTGTCATTAGACATCAATTGGAACAAGGAAGAATACTTAGATCATCATTACTTCACCTGTAATTTATAACCGACCACTGATAAACACACACCAAACCAGATCCTATATCATTACTTCACTTCATCTATAATGGTTGTTTATTTTTGTGACAAACGAATCCTATATAAATGTAACAACCTAAATTTACACATATATTAAAAATTTTAAGGCAAACAGGCGCGTACACTTGTATTTTGAGTGATCAAACTACAATGAGTTCAGATAAACTACATGGACGTTCACATGTAATATGGATTCCATAAACACGTTCATATAAAACCCCAACCAAGGTGCTGCGCCCTTGGACTCCCGCCATCGTGGAGGCTCATCAGGGTCATTCCAAGAACCATCAGTCTCCACAACTCAAAAATTTCCTGTTTTTGTCATCCTCTCATCCTAATTCTACCGTTGTTAGCTATGTCAGATATTAACTTTCCCCGCTATAGTATTAAGTTTCAGGATTTGAAGATAGATCAAAGATTAACTGTTTCTGGAACCAAACATTTAAAAATGGCTTCAGTCCACCTTTTGTGGTGTCTGCAATAATGTTCCGTAAATCTGTTTCTGGTTTTTTGAAGACTTAAGGAGCCACACCTGATGGGATTAAATTCATGCCTGCCTTGACCCCCCATTTGTCCACCTTAGCTAATTGACTAGGAATACCTAAGGCTGGGGAGTTGTACTCATACCCTCGAGGTTAACATATAAAGGGCCCCAACACTAAAATAAACATATTACTTTCAAACTTTACCTCCGGGAGATCACATACTAGATACCATTGTACAAAGTACCACGACAGCCTATTATTATTTTATATGTTGCCAAAATACGCAGTGTTACCTACAACATAATCTATCATCCATGGATATTACTATTTAACGACGAAAATGGCATATAGGAATTTCATAAATGAAATATTACCACGGTTTGTGAACTTTGCAGATGAAACACTCAAAAAGTTCATCCTTTAAACAATTTAACAGGTATAGAAAACGTAAAGATTCATAAGCATTCATAATTTCATACCAACTCTGATGTCTAATCAGCAATCTAGCAAACAAAAAAAAAGAGCCTAAAAATACAGCTGCTAACAGTACCGTTCAATCTTAAAGTTACAAGTGCTAAATTATTACTCCGCTCAAACAGACCTATAATAGATAGCAAAAGGTTCTATAGCAATAAAACTGCCTCAATAAATATTTGGTTTCTGTGCCAACTATAAACTGCCATTGCAGCAAAAGTAGATATATTTTCAAACTAATTCCTATGAGTTCACAGACACACCACACGAGTTCAACTTCGGCGGGTTCATGGATGGTTATCGAAACATCCTATGTGCTTATTACATTTTGACACATCACAACTCTTTCAGCATTTTAGATTGCTTATCCAAACTACTTATCTAATCATATACGAAATGAATAATCCGTATCAAATCAATGAAAACCAAAATAAGTCAACAATACCTGAATTTTAGCATCATGAGTAGCGATGAGGACTTCTTTCTTTCCATCACCGTTAAACAAATTAACAGCTAGATATCATCTACGCTTTTTAAGTCGATCATTTCACTAAATCGCCGTCAGTTACACGCTAATCACACAAACTAATCAGCTAATTTCACATATAGCTGCAAATTCATATTCAACAGTCTAAGTAATCAACTACAAACCTTCAAATTTTTAATTACTTCTAAACATATCCATTATAACATAAATAACATGTAAGTTAGTAATGAACAACAAACCTTGAAACTGATTAAAGAATGTAGTCTTGTGAATCGGTTTGATTGATTCGATGCGTACTTGATCATCCCTTCGATATTGATTCGATTTGATTCGTACTTGATTGCCTCGATTTTGAAACCCTAACGCTACACAAATGATTTAACGGGTCGAAGTTGATTGTGGTTGATGATTATGAAGCAGTTGATTTGAAGATGGTGTGAGTTTATAGAATTGAAAGATTTGAATTTATAGATTTAAAGATTTGAATCTGTTGGTGTGAGACTGTAAGTTTATCCATTTTTTAGAAATGAAAAGACTAGACATGTCATGTTAGTAAAGTTGGAAGTGAAAATTGTAAATTTCTCCTCTTTTAGAAAGTCCACGCTGATTTATGTGGAGTATTTAGTTAGCTTTAAAATTTTACACGCTTTTGCTAGTGAACATTTTATCACGCTCTGATGTGTGCATTTAATTTGTACATATACACGATTATAAATTTATATTTTATTGTCCACGCTTAAAAATGTGAGTAAATTTCTGCACGCATGTAATTGTGGATAAACCCAAAATAAATCTACACGCTTTCAATAACGTGGAGGAATAAACGTGTAAAATCTAACTTTTTTTTGTAGTGAGGCCTATATATTGTGACATGGGAAACTGGAAACATTTGCGAGACTTGCAGTCATTTTCTACTTCATTTGGATGATTACACTGGAGACAAGGATGAAACAAGCTGATGGGGAGATCATGAAAGGGTATGAAAAAACTTCAACTCGATCCATAAAACCTGTAACTAAGGGGTCAACAAGTGTTTCTCATGTGCAACTTTCACTTCGTAGTGTTTTATTGTGAGCAAGGTTTTTTATCGCATAACGATCTCACAATTTTGACCGCTTCATTTAACGATTCGAGTATCAAGGATCATCCTAGCTTACAAAAAAAGATAATGATCTAACAATTAAGAGAAGCATAACATTGTTGGAAGTTTGGCAAATTCTCCATTACAATTCCCTCCGGTGGATATAAGCAAAATCCACAACTTATCCATCTTTTGAGATACATACAATAAGCCAAATCAATATGAGACTCACATTGTAGAGACTTACACTTGCATCATTTGTATGATGACTTGCCATCCATGGCGCCCATGAGGCCCATTTTACCGATTTAGCTAGGATTAGACCATCCAGTTGCTCAAACTGAAACAATATTTGGATGATTAATGGGTCATATACTCATACGTGTAATAGACTAGTAGATTCATAGACGGAACTTGAACGTTGTTGATGGAGGGGTTAACTTGAAAAATATTTATTTTAGGGGGGCCGATATACACTACGCTGAAACTTTTGTATTCAAAATAACAAAAATCATATATTAAAGGGTATAAAATGTACATATGGTCAAAAAATTTGAGGGGGCCACAACCCCCCTCGGTCCCTTCTAAGCTCCGTCTATGAGTAGATTGCTCATTTGCTCATAACGATTTTCTTGGATAAAAAAAGTTGTCTGTTTATAAGTTAAACCCATTAAAAAACTTATACATATTATCAAGCTCTTTGAGCTGAATACAAATCCTCCTTGAGCTAAGGTATCATGAAGGCTCAATGGAACAGGGCCTTCATTTTTTCGAGGGGCCCCTGATTTCTAAAGATTAAACATGTATATTGTTGAAGTAAAACCTTGTCGAGGGCCCTACTTCTTTGAGTGTCCTTCGGAAGTGTCCTCAGGATGTGATTTTGTACCTACACACACGAGACATACACGTTAGTCTCGCCTTGGGTTTTATCCCAAGACCAACCTCCGGCGTGAGAGTAAGTATATGATAAGATGTAGGGTAAGATAATAAATGGGAGTAAATGTAAAGTGTGTGTGTTAGTTGGCTATATTAAATGAGGGGGGGGGGGGGTATTTATACTACCCTCACCTTGTTACATGTGTTGTCTAGGGAATAAGCGAGACGACCTAGGTCTAGCCTATGTCGTAGATGCTAGGCTGTTCATAGGACCTAATCCCGTGAAATCGAGGATGGTGGCGCGGCGGCGATTCGTACTATTGTCCACTAGGTATAGCATAGTACGTGGATAATAGTGAGCTTGACGCATGGTGATTCGGATCTGCCCTTCAGCTAGATTATCCGAGAGGCGTGTACAAGTCTGGAAGGTACATGCCTTCCGGACACATACGCCAACATGTCTCCCCCAGTATTGTATCACCGGTTGAAGACTGGTGGTGCAATACTTAGATAAAATTGATGCGGCGGCCTTATACCGGAGAGTAGAGTAATCATCCGGAATTGGTGTTTGTTCTTATTGGGCTCATGGGAATCAGGCCCATGGGGCGAATAAAATAATACTTTCCGAGACAGCTGGATGCCATTGACGCATAACTGCAGAGATCGGACGTTCCTCATCTTTCCACGTGGGAGTTTTAATGTTTGAAATGACGTTTCGCGTACTTCTAGGTTTTTACCCCTTATATATATAACTTACCCCTTCTCATTTTTCTACGTTTCACTGTTTATCTTCTCGAATCTCTGCCGAGTTTTTGTTTTCTTACCGAACGTCGTATCCAAGTTTCTCACGAAGTGCGTTTATTATCTTCCCTTGTAATTATCTTGCATATACATATACCTTTCGGAATCCTTTTTTAATGGTCGCTAGTGAACCGGGGGAAATGAACGTAGGGGAAATGTTAGGATTACATTTCATGAATATCAAGTCTCGGTCATTAAGTTTTGTCATAGGTTGCTCTAAAAAATTGTTAAGTTAAGTTATTATTATGATTTCATGTAATCATGTGAAGTTTACATGTTTTGGTAAAGTCTAGGGGGCAATAGTAGCAATATGAGAAAGATGTATGCTACCCTAGATGTAGACTATAAATAGTGATGTAACCCTCCTTTGAGGTTGTTGGTTCTCTTAGTATTACATTGTCTTTCATTTCACACACTAGAGTTCCTTCCACTTTCTCTCTCTCTCTCTCTCTCTTATTTCTTTCTCTCTATAAGATTATATGATTCTATGTTACAAAATGGTGACCTAACAAGTGGTATCAATCGCCAAGGGATAATTTAGGTTGTTTTACGTTAGATTTGGTAGATTAAATTTGTCTTTAGGGCTCGTTTACTTCTGTTCTTATCGAGTAAGTGGGAAATTTCGAGTAAGGGTGTGTACTTTTCGAGTAAGTGGGCTGGTTCTAGGGTTCTATCGAGTAAGCTTCAGATATTTCGAGTAACAATCTATCTTCCTTATCGTATTTATCGAGTAAGGATCTATTCGAATATCTCTTAAGATAAACTATACTCGGTTCATTCTTTGCTATCGAGTAAGGATCCATCTCATTTTTCGAGTATCTTAGTTTTTCGAGTATCTACACTTTTCGAGTATCAAACAGAACTTTTCGAGTTTAGTTACTTGGTTTTCGAGTTTGAACTTACTTGCCTAATTTCCTGTTTATCTACATATCTAATCTCCAACAACAACCGTTCATTATCCTTAAAGATCCATTTAACATAATCATTAATCATGTCTCAACCTCCGCAATACAATTACTTTAATCATCATCAGCAGCTACAACAGAATCGTCAACAGCAACCGTATCATCAACCATACTATTTGCATGAACAACATCAGCTTCTAATGCACCAACAGCAATTCCCACAGCAACAAATCCCACAGCAACAACCATACTTACATCAACAAATGCAAGTAGCTCTCCCACAAACTAAGCAGCAGTCACATTGGTTTAGTCAAATGTGTGAAGCAATAACCAGTCAACAATCTCGTCATGAAGCAGGATCTCTTGACATTCCTCCAATGCTTACACCAGGCAACTATGCTCAATGGGCTAGTCGTTTCTTATGATTCATTGAACTTAGGAAGCCTCATGGGAAGTTCATGAAGAAAGTCATTCTTGAAGGTCCATTTCAATGGCCAACTACAACGACTCCAGGTGATCCATTTGGAAACCCACCAAGACCTGATACTTCTACTCCAATTGCCGAATCCCTACTCACAGAGGACCAAAGACTTCATCGGGAGGCAGATGAAATGGCAATGATCTACATCATTCAGGGAATTCCTAATCCGATCTTTCGTAGTATTGATGCTCAGAAAACTGCTAAGGATATGTGGGATCATGTTCATCTCTTGATGGAAGGCACTGAGTTAAATAAAGAAGACATGCAATCAAAGCTTTATATGGAATATGAAAACTTCATGATTGAGCCCGGGGAATCACTTGAGTCTTACTATCATCGCTTCACCAACATCATCAATGACTTAGAACGACACAATATTCCACTCCCTAGGATTGCTGTCAACACTAAGTTTCTAAGTTGTCTTGGGTATGANCACACAAGGCCAAACCATTCAAACTGCTCAAATGATGCATAAGCACATTAAGTTACGTGATGAATATAGCAATAAGGATGTTGGAATGCCTAAAACTAATTTTCTTAGGAGCGTTAGTGCCTCTCAACCTGCCTTACATGATGCTAATGTGATGCTTACACCTAATCATGCCCCCCCTGATGTGCATAATAATGAGGAAATTAATGAAATTGAATCAGTGAATAGAGAGAGACTTGAGAATAAAATGAAGGATCCCAAGTGCATTAAAAATCGTGTCAATATCAAGCCCCATAATTACTATGAACATAATCGATTGACGGTTTCTGTGCCCCAAACTAGGTTAACACCAGAACAGATTTTTTGGCCTTTAGACGTTGAGAAAATGAAAGCTGAAAAGCTTAAGGCCACAACTCCCCTTAAGATTGCAACTCCAACGGTGTATCCTCCCAATACACCAATGCACCTAGTTCAGTTAGCTCTTCCCACTCAATGTAAAACTCTTATTAGCATATACGTTATGTATCAAATGTTTGCTGAATTTGACAAAACATGTAAAAAGAGAATTACACCGACGGGAATTACTAAGGGCGAAAGGGGGTTTGAATTAACAAAAGAGTGTTACCTTACAGAAGTTATTCCGTTTTTTAAACAAGTCAAAGAACATTTTGAAAACATGCAAACGTCTCTTAAATCTGCGATTGATGAAATGAAAGATGTGTTTAAAAATCTGGAACATGAAGGAAAACAAACTGTAATAGACCTCCAACATAGTGAAATTGCGAGGAAGAATGCCCTCATCATGAATGATAATTTAATTGCGAATTGCATTGCTCAAGATGTGTTTTATACTGTTACTGATTCTTCTTTAACTGCTTGCCAATTTCATGAAATGTCTGTTACATTAAGCGTTTTTCAGAATCGTGTTGTAGAGCTTGAGGGGAGAATTTAAGATTGCTAGAAAAAATTCAAAACGATGACCATGATAACATGGCCAGAAATTTTTCGAAATTAGAAGTTAACAATCTCAATTTGCAACAAAAATTCAAGCTCATACTAACACGATTCATAAGTTGAGGGCTCAAATTGCCCAATTGAAATCTCATAAGAGTGATGTGATTGAACCTCAGAAACCTCCGTGTTTAGATTCTCAACATTTTCAACTTCAAAACATCATCGAACACCTCAAATATGAAAATGATTGTTTTCAAGCTGAAAACTCAAAGGTCAAACAACATTACAAAGAGTTACATGATTCGATTAAGATCTCACATAATAAAACGAATGAGAAAATAACATCTTTGCTAAATGAAATTGAGAATCTAAAGACTCAGGTGAAAGAGAGAATGCTCCCCATGGTCGATAAATCTAAAGGAAATGCATGTGATGCCGTAAATGTTCCTCTTCCCCTTAGGAATAATGCATTTGTCCATAGTGAGTACCTTAGGTATCTTAAGGATTGCCTTGACATGTTGTGTGAGACTGTTGATGAGGTTAGAATGGTGAGACCTGCTGATAATGCCATCCTTGATGTTTATTATCTCACCAATAGATCATATGAACTCTTAGATTATGCCATTGGTACATGTCCCAAAGCTGTTAGCATGCGTGATAAGATTAATGAACCGTCCTCTAAGGATAAGAACAAGCGTGTTGCCTTTAATGTACCCTTGACATCATCTGAACTTAACATACCCCATACCAAAAATCAAACAGCAATACAACGATCTAATGTTCCCATCGTTAATTCCACAGGAGTAAACATTGACACTAAAGCTAGCGGGTCAAAGCCTAGTTGCAATACAAGGAATGATTGGTCCCAGTCAACAATCTCGTCATGAAGCAGGATCTCTTGACATTCCTCCAATGCTCACACCAGGCAACTATGCTCAATGGGCTAGTCGTTTCTTACGATTCATTGAACTTAGGAAGCCTCACGGGAAGTTCATGAAGAAAGTCATTCTTGTAGGTCCATTTCAATGGCCAACTACAACGACTCCAGGTGATCCATTTGGAAACCCACCAAGACCTGATACTTCTACTCCAATTGCCGAATCCCTACTCACAGAGGACCAAAGACTTCATCGGGAGGCAGATGAAATGGCAATGATCTACATCATTCAGGGAATTCCTAATTCGATCTTTCGTAGTATTGATGCTCAGAAAACTGCTAAGGATATGTGGGATCATGTTCATCTCTTGATGGAAGGCACTGAGTTAAATAAAGAAGACATGCAATCCAAGCTTTATATGGAATATGAAGACTTCATGATTGAGCCCGGGGAATCACTTGAGTCTTACTATCATCGCTTCACCAACATCATCAATGACTTAGAACGACACAATATTCCACTCCCTAGGATTGCTGTCAACACTAAGTTTCTAAGTTGTCTTGGGTATGAATGGAAGAAGTATGTCACATTTGTCAGGCAAGCTAAGAATCTTCATGACGCACCTTATGGATTATTGTTTGATTATCTGAAGCACCATGAGAGTGAAGTAGAAAAGGAGAGGGCCCTTCGTGCAACTTTATCACCTCCTCCAACTCCCAACTCATTAGCACTTGTTGCTCAATCTCACCCAGTGTCACAATCACCAAATCATGCATATGTCTCTAATCCTACACTACCACTAATCTCTTATGATTCTGCTCAGCAAACCAATGTTAGTCCAATTGACTCATACGACAACAATGAATCCATGTTCTACTCCAATGCTACTCATGATGAAGATGAAGAGGAGTTCAACAACTTGAACCAGGGAATTGCACTCATTGCTAAAGCCTTCAGCAAATTCTCAAACAAGTCTAACAACCGCCTTCGTTCGTCTTCTAATACAAGGACTCAAGCTGTTGTTAATGATGGTCGTGTTGAGATACAGAATCGTAACTTTGGTAGATCTGGGTTTCGTGGTACTATGGGTAATTCTGGGAATGGTCAGCGGTCTAATGGAAATGGTAGCTTTCGGAACAATGTTGCTGCTCCACAGAAAAGGGTTGAGATTGTTGACACGGGTAATACTGATGCTGGTCACAATGTCATTCGATGCTACAACTGCAACGGCGTGGGTCATTTGGCAACTGCATGTCCTTCACCACGAACTCAAGGCAGCAAATACCACAAGGAAGCTCTACTTCTTGCTCTTAAGGATGAGGCTCGTGGAAATGCTAAAGACAACAGCTTCATGGCCAATGCTCAATCTGATGATGACATGGAAGACCTGGAAGCAAATGCAGCTGTCATGCTTATGGCTAACATGCAACAACTCCGTCTAAGTGATTCTGGTCCAGTTTATGACACTGATGGTTCATCTGAGGTACATGCTTTACATACATGCTTTATACATGATATTGTCTCTCCTTCAGGATCTGTGTCAGACGAAGAACATGGTGTTCAAAGTGATTCATTCTTATCTTGTCAAATGGATGAACAAATAAACACAGTTGTTACATTTGACGACGACCATCAACTTAACCCTGTGGTTACATTTGATGACGACGTCCAAATTAACCAAGATGTTTTATTTGATGCTTCATTTGCTAATGACTTTAATAAACACTTTGCACAACTTGAATTTTCGTGTGATTCAGTATCTGAAGTAAAAACCTTAGTCATGAAAGTCCTCCAACAACATCAGGCTTCAAATGTCAAATTAAGAGCCCGAATTGCCTCTTTGACTAAAGACCTTGAGTGCTATAAAATACAACTAACTGATTTTGAAACACGTGACAAGAGAGAAAAAAATTTTGAAATCGCTTTCCAAAAATCTTATGTTCAAGTACAAGACTTACAACATCAACTTCATGAGTTAACTGCTTCCAAAAATGAATTACTTTCACAAATGGAAAAAGAAAGGCATGAACATAAACAGCAAATCATTAAAATCAACGAGGAACTTTCTAAAACCAAATCCGAGTTGTCCATTTGTCAAACTGAGTTCAGGGAACACAAAACAAAATCCAGGAAACAGATTAATTCTTACGTTGCAGAAGTTGTTGACTTGGAAAACCAAATTAAAGAGTTTCAAAATGTTGTTTACAAAACCGGTGAATACGTAACCACAATTCAAAAGTTTACTCTCAAACAAAACCCTCACGGGTGTGGTTATGGTCTTGGTTATAAAACACCTAGTTGTTTTAAACCAGCACTCAAGGAAAACCCTAAGTTGTATAGTGCAGAACATTTTTTTGATGAATCTGTTGTGTGTNACATGCTTTATACATGATATTGCCTCTCCTTTAGAATCTGTGTCAGACGAAGAACACGGTGTTCAAAGTGATTCATTCTTATCTTGTCAAATGGATGAACAAATAAACACAGTTGTTACATTTGACGACGACCATCAACTTAACCCTGTGGTTACATTTGATGACGACGTCCAAATTAACCAAGATGTTTTATTTGATGCTTCATTTGCTAATGACTTTAATAAACACTTTGCACAACTTGAATTTTCGTGTGATTCAGCATCTGAAGTAAAAACCTTAGTCATGAAAGTCCTCCAACAACATCAGGCTTCAAATGCCAAATTAAGAGCCCGAAATGCCTCTTTGACTAAAGACCTTGAGTGCTATAAAATACAACTAACTGATTTTGAAACACGTGACAAGAGAGAAAAAAGTTTTGAAATCGCTTTCCAAAAATCTTATGTTCAAGTACAAGACTTACAACATCAACTTCATGAGTTAACTGCTTCCAAAAATGACTTACTTTCACAAATGGAAAAAGAAAGGCATGAACATAAACAGCAAATCATTCAAATCAACGAGGAACTTTCTAAAACCAAATCCGAGTTGTCCATTTGTCAAACTGATTTCAGGGAACACAAAACAAAATCCAGGAAACAGATTAATTCTTACGTTGCAGAAGTTGTTGACTTGGAAAACCAACTTAAAGAGTTTCAAAATGTTGTTTACAAAACCGGTGAATCCGTAACCACAATTCAAAAGTTTACTCTCAAACAAAACCCTCACGGGTGTGGTTATGGTCTTGGTTATAAAACACCTAGTTGTTTAAAACCAGCACTCAAGGAAAACCCTAAGTTGTATAGTGCAGAACATTTTTTTGATGAATCTTTTGTGCGTGTCGTTGTATATGATTGTGAAGAGGAAGAGGACATAGAAGATGAGACTAGGTCTAAAATGATCACTCTTTTTTATGAAACACCTTTTGTTTGTTCTACATTTCCTCATTTATATGATTCTTTTGTACCTCAAAAAGAGAAAACCACACAACCTTGGTACATTATGCAACCGGGGTATTTCGAAGATGTTGGTCCTACTCAATCTGTAGCACAAATAAATGGTCCTTTACCTGATTCAGGGGAACTTAAACCATTACCAAAACGTTGTCGTGTTCTGCGATATTTTGATACGTTTATGGAAGATATTCAATTTTTAGAACAAGCAATTGAAAGAAATTCAGTAATAACTGTTGCTACTTTTCAAAGTGCTTACGAAAAAGAAAAAAGGGAAATCTTTCAAAAACAATTTTTGCCTCATGTTCAACATTTGCGTCTTTGTGCTACACATTGGGAAAAGGAACTTCAAACAGAGGTACAATCTATGATAGAAATCTTTAATGTCACTGAAAAGACAATTTCAAAGCAACAAAGACATAACAGAGGGTTGCAAAAAGAGGCTGATTATTTATTAGAACGTGTTCTGAATGCTGATATATTGTCTGTGATTATGAATTCTTTGTATGAGTCTGGTACTGCTAAGCATAATAATGATCACATGCATGATATTAAACTGCTGCGTGAACATGTTGAGACCTTAAAGTGTGAAAACGAGAATCTCAGACAACACAATGTTGATGTGCAAAACAAATTTTCAAACGAGATTTCACAACTTACAAAAAAGCTTGAATGGTGTCAAAGTCAAAGTCTTGATTTCGAATTGAAATTGCAAAACCATGACACTTCAAATTCCTTGCATGATGAAACTGTTGAGTTAAAATGTCAAATTTCAAAATATCAAAAGGAATTAGAAGAATTAAAAGTTACAAACAATGACATGTATTACACCAATCGTCAAATGGATTCTTGAATTCAAGATCAAAATCACATCATCATTGAGTTAAAAGAGAACATTAAGTCACTTGAACAACGAAAAACTGTTAATACTCATGAGCTAGCTCCAAGAATGTACAACATCGATAGGAAAACACACTCTTAGTCTTCTAATATGAATCCTTCAACTTCTGCAGGAATAGTCACCACTACTAGTGCTAACAGATCCAAGCATAAGAGCAACAAAAGGAAGAATAGAATCTGGAAGCATAGAAGCAGGAAACTAGAAGCCCCAGAAGTAGAAGATCATCTTAGGAAATTGAATAAAACTCATGTTGCCTTAGATTTAGATTCTGATTTGGCAAATTGTAATTCTAATCTATGTGTAACGAATGATGAACCTTTAAATGCATTTAATGTTAATGCATCATGTGTGTTTTGTCGTAAAAGTATGTTATCTGGAAGTCATGCAAAATGTGTAGCAAAATCTCTTTTATCTCGTATTAAGAAACGTACATCTGGCAGACAACCTAGGTCACTACTTCTTCTAAATCTGTGCTAGAAAGAATGCCTAATGTAGGTTCTAAGAATGCTGTAGTCGCCCCCATAGTCGCGAATAACACATCTAAGAACATGTCTTCATCTAACGAATTCTTTAAGAAGAAAGAAAAATCTAGTTGGAATTGGCAACGTTGGTTAGAGCGGACACAGAACTTTAAATGGATACCTAAGATACTGCCTATGTGTGCTTCTAACCCAATGGAACCCACAACTTCTTTGGGTTCCACCCTTACATATGTTCCATCTTTGTCTCCTTCGTGTGATGCAGGTGGTTCAAATTGTTCTTTGGATTGTTGATAGCGGATGCTCCCGACATATGACAGGCAATCTCAAACTAATAAGAAACTTTGTCTCAAAGTTCATCGGTACTGTCAGATTCGGGAATGATCATTTCGCAGCAATTATGGGATATGGGGATTACGTCAGTGGGAATATCGAAATTAGTCATGTTTATTATGTTGAAGGTCTTGGTCACAACTTATTTTCAGTCGGTCAATTTTGTGATGGGGATTTGGAAGTAGCATTTAGAGAAAAGACTTGTTTCGTTTGTNGGGAAACTAGAAGCCCCAGAAGTAGAAGATCATCTTAGGAAAATGAATACAACTTATGTTGCCTTAGATTTAGATTCTGATTTGGCAAATTGTAATCCTAATCTATGTGTAACGAATGATGAACCTTTAAACGCTTTTAATGTTAATGCATCATGTGTGTTTTGTGGTAAAAGTATGTTATCTGGAAGTCATGTAAAATGTGTAGCAAAGTCTCTTTTATCTCGTATTAAGAAACGTACATCTGGCAGACAACCTAGGTCCACTACTTCTTCTAAATCTATGCTAGGAAGAATGCCTAATGTAGGTTCTAAGAATGCTGTAGTCGCCCCCATAGTTGCGAATAACACATCTAAGAACATGTCTTCACAGAAGAAAGCAAAATCTAGTTGGAATTGGCAACGTTGGTTAGAGCGGACACAAAACTTTAAATTGATACCTAAGATACTGCCTATGTGTGCTTCTAACCCAACGGAACCCACAACTTCTTTGGGTTCCACCCTTACATCTGTTCCATCTTTGTCTCCTTCGTGTGATGCAGGTGGTTCAAATTGTTCTTTGGATTGTTGATAGCGGATGCTCCCGACATACGACAGGCAATCTCAAACTGCTAAGAAACTTTGTCTCAAAGTTCATCGGTACTGTCAGATTCGGGAATGATCATTTCGCAGCAATTATGGGATATGGGGATTACGTCAGTGGGAACATCGAAATTAGTCATGTTTATTATGTTGAAGGTCTTGGTCACAACTTATTTTCAGTCGGTCAATTTTGTGATGGGGATTTGGAAGTAGCATTTAGGGAGAAGACTTGTTTCGTTCGTGATTTACAAGAAAATGATCTAATGTCCGGCACTCGTGGCAACAGCTTATACACTATTTCATTGTCAGACATGACCGCATCATCACCTATCTGTCTTCTTTCCAAAGCAACCTCTACGAAATCATGGTTATGGCACAAGCGTATGTCTCATATTAACTTCAAAACCATGACAGATCTTGCTCGTCACAAACTTGTTGAGGGTCTCCCTAGATTCAGATATTCTAAAGATCACTTATGCCTTGCTTGTGAACAAGGGAAGAGCAAACGTGCTCACTTCAGCTCTAAACCAGAACCTAGTTCTAAACATGTTCTTCACCTTCTTCATATTGATTTGTGTGGCCCAATGCGTGTGCAAACGATAAACGTCAAACGCTACATCTTAGTAATTGTTGATGACTACTCAAAATGGACTTGGGTCTACTTTCTACGAAGCAAAGATCAAGCTCCATCAATGATCATCACCTTTCTCACAAAAATTCAATTTCAACTACGCAACACAGTCAGAATCGTCAGAACGAACAATGGAAATGAATTTAAGAATCAAACTCTTCGTGATTATTATGAGAAAGTAGGAATTGAACATCAAACGTCTATTGCTAGAAGTCCAGAACAGAATGGTGTTGTCGAAAGACGCAAAAGAACGTTAGTTGAAGCTGCAAGAACGATGCTCATTCATGCTCAATTACTAGATTACTTATGGGCTGAAGCCGTCTCAACCGCATGTTACACCCAAAATCGTTTTATGATCACCAAACGCCACAACAAAACCCCTTATGAAATTGTTCACAAACACAAACCAAATATTCAACACTTTCATGTCTTCAGTGCTCTTTTCTACCCGCATAATGATCGTGATGACTTTGGTAAGCTTAAGGATAAGGCAGACATAGGGATCTTCATAGGATATTGTGAGAACTCCAAAGGTTATCGAATCTACAACCGTCGCACCAGAGAAATTCAAGAGACGATTCATGCTAATTTTGATGAACTTTCTGATATGGCTTCTGAGCAACACAGCTTAGGACCCGAAACCAACCATCTTAACTTTCCAGATTCTTCATCTGAACCATTGTCCCTAACCCGCAAAGAATTGGAAACGTTGTTCTCCCCATTGTTTGACGATACGTTTGATCAAAATGCACCAGTTGTATCCACTAGTTCCGCTGCTCAACCTGATACTACTCCTACACCTGACACAACTACCCCAAAAACTACTACGGTAGCTGATAGTGCACCTTCAAATGAGTTCGTCAATCCGTTTGCAGAATAATCAGACTCCAATACCGACAATGCAGCTGAAGATCTGAACCAACAACAAGTACCCACACCTGCAGGTTATGACCCAAATGCGTTGTTCAATTCATTTGCTCCGACTCCAAACCCTGAAGAAATTGCAGAGTCGTCAACACGCAATTTAGAACCAGTCAACATGCAGAAATTTCATAACCGTCACCCTTCAACACATCAATGGACTAGAGATCATCCATTGGTTCACATCATTGGACATCCTTCAGCTCCAGTTATGACCAGACGACAACTACACTCAGATGGAGAACATTGCATCTATGCACTCACAGTTTGTCAAGATGAACCGACTAACATTAAACAAGCAATGACATATGAAAACTGGATCGAATCAATGCAAGAAGAATTCAATCAATTCAAACGCCTCGAAGTGTGGGAATTAGTTGAACGACCAGATGGAGTGTACGTCATCGGGCTGAAATGGATTTGGAAAAACAAGTTGGATGCAGATGGCACAGTTATTCGTAACAAATCCCGATTGGTTGCTAAAGGATACTCTCAGGAAGAAGGAATTGACTTTGAAGAGTCTTTTGCACCTGTGGCCAGACTTGAAGCTGTTCGCATTTTCATGGCATACGCTGCTCACAAAAACATGGTTGTCTATCAAATGGATGTTAAAACAGCATTTCTGAACGGCGAGTTACGTGAAGAGGTCTATGTCAGTCAACCAGAGGGATTCGTCGACCCAGAGCATCCTAATCATGTCTACAGACTAAAGAAAGCTCTTTATGGTCTCAAACAAGCCCCCAGGGCATGGTACGATAAACTCACTACTTTCTTGCTTGCTAATGCTTTTACTAAAGGTTTAATCGATCCAACTTTGTTTATTCAAAAACACGGGGATGACGTTTTAATTGTGCAAATATACGTTGATGACATTATTTTTGCTTCTACTAACAAAAAGTATTCAAACGCTTTTGCAAGATTAATGAATCAAAATTTTGAAATGTCAATGATGGGTGAACTTACCTTCTTTTTGGGACTTCAAGTTCATCAGTCACCCGTGGGATTTTTCTTAGTCAGTCCAAATATGCTCTTGAGATAGTTAAGAAACATGGCATGACCAATTGTGACACTTACAATACCCCAATGGCCAATGCAACTAAGCTAGATGCGGATTTACATGGGAAACCTGTTGACCCCACCAAATACCGAAGTATTATTGGGTCACTCATGTATCTAACCGCAAGCAGACCAGATATTGTCTTTGCTGTATTTATGTGTTCTCGTTATCAGTCTAGTCCTACGGAACGTCACCTCAATGAGGCTAAAAGAATCCTTCGCTACGTAAAGGGAACCATTAACATGGGACTCTGGTATTCGAAGGATTCTGGTTTTGAACTAATAGCCTTTTCAGATGTTGATCATGCAGGATGTGTAGACACACGCAAAAGTACTTCTGGTGGCTTGCAGTTTCTTGGAGACAAACTTGTGTCTTGGCAATCGAAGAAGCAGGATTGCACATCTTTATCATCTATAGAGGCTGAATATGTAGCTATGTCTGCTTGCTGTGCTCANACATGGGACTCTGGTATTCGAAGGATTCTGGTTTTGAACTAATAGCCTTTTCAGATGTTGATCATGCAGGATGTGTAGACACACGCAAAAGTACTTCTGGTGGCTTGCAGTTTCTTGGAGACAAACTTGTGTCTTGGCAATCGAAGAAGCAGGATTGCACATCTTTATCATCTATAGAGGCTGAATATGTAGCTATGTCTGCTTGCTGTGCTCAAGTCATTTGGATGCGAACACGGCTGATGGACTACGGCTACCTATTCAACAAAATCCCGATGTACTGTGATTCCAAAAGCGCGATAGCAATCTCCTGCAACACCGTTCTTCATTCCAAATCTAAGCACATCGATCTCCGCTATCACTTCATCAAGGAGCACGTTGAAAAGGGTACAATTGAGTTATATTTTGTGGGTACTGAATACCAGTTGGCAGACTTGTTCACAAAACCATTACCTCCATCACGGTTTGCTGAACTAGTTCACCGAATTGGTATGTAGTGTCTGTCTCCAGATGATTTAAAATATTTTCTTAAACAACATTAAGCGAGTCAGACACCAAATCCTTTTGTAAATATTTTCTTCAAAAACAAAATACAAAAATATAAAATCAAAAAAACACAAAAATATTTTTTTCTCATTACTTTGCTTTATTTTCCAAAATTCACACCTTCAAGTATGTTGTCCAAACAAATTTTCAATATTTCATCGTACACATATCTTGAGGGGGAGAAAAAGTGTCGTATTCTGGTGAATTTCAAATTTCATTATCTTTTTCCATCAATAATGTTCTTTTCCGACTAACCCTCATTCAAATACTAGTACTTAACCGTCATTTATTAATATGGTATTGATTCGAGGGGGAGTCTCATCACTTTTACTCAAAGATTTAACGACTTGTACTCGGTATATCATTATGTCACAACCAAAGGGACTGTTTTTGTCAAATTAATTACAAGTTTGGTATGATCACTAGTAGAAGGGCCAAAACAGCCAATGTTCTAAACCTTCACCTATAAATAACCCAAGCCTTTCAAATTTTATTATTACTTCTCCAAAAATCACGACCTAGCTCGGCCAAAAATTTTCCATGACCAAAATTTTAAGATTTTGAGTATTTTTCTTGATTGTACCATAATGTCTCAAGGAACCACACCTAGACACGAGCTCATCCAAGGAGATGAACGGAACATTGGAAAGTCAAATCTCAAAGTTGACCTAGGGAAACTTCCATGCCATCCAACGTGTCAAATCATTGTGGAAGTTCTACGACACCATTACATACAACCACTACTCACTCGGTCATCCACCGTACCTGAGGTTTACTTGACACAATTCTGGAAATCTGTTGATGTCAGCAAGGACGGGAAAAGAATGGGGGTTCGTCTTGACCACAAAGACATTCAGTTTGATGTTACAACACTGCGCTCAGTTCTTGGTTTACCAGTTGAAGGGTCTCGTAACTTCAAGAAGTTCACTCCACGTCCTTCTTTTTCAGAAATTTTCAAGTTCCTACGAGATTTGGGATATGATGAATCAAAGTCCAAGCTCACCAGTCTATCCAAAATCGATAGAAAATTCATACCACAACCATGGCTTACTCTATACTCCATCCTCACCAATTGTGTTACTGGGAAAACAACTGGACACGAACATCCACCGTTGGAAGTTATGCAGTTCTACTGGGGGGTTATCAATATGTGTCACAATTCTCCATTTCAGGCCAATTTTCCTTATTCCCGACATTTCCTATTCATTGAATTTCAATTCAACATTTCACGTAAAAAGGGTTTACGGGTATCCATTTGACGAGACCGGGTAGGTTAAGTCACATTGTCAACCATAGTGCATTTCATAGACTAAGGCTAGTCTACATTGCATCACGACATCATTTGCATTCTATTCCACTCGTAGATATATATTTTCAAGTTATACTTATTTATTTATTTGTATATAAATAATAAGACAAGTTATTAGTTTTTAACCTAATGTACCAAACAAATTCCACTAGAGCACTAATATATTTTTATATTAGTTATTTTTCCACTAAGGTTATAAAACTATATATTATTTATTTTTGGTGGTTAACCAAATAATAAACCTTTACTTGAACTATATACAACAAGAATTGTACCAACAAAGCAATACCTATCAAAATACCCAATGTTTATGAAAATTATATTTTTATAATTTTTACAACTTTATTATATCCCGTATTGTCCCGTTATATTTTCTTTTTAATTAACCCGGTACCCGATAACGTTAAAATACCAAAACTATGCACTAAACGGTACCCCGTAAAATCAAGTGGGACAAAAACAATGACAATATCCCCACCTCTTTGAGGTGGCCGGTTTTGGGGTGTCATAAGACACATGTCTCCACCTAAATTAACATACAAATACCATTAATCACCAACAAAAACACATACATGCAAACTTATAACATTTTAGAGAGAAGAAAATCAAGTTTTCTCTTCCTTTTTCTTTGTGGTGTACGGCAAGAACAACAACAACAAAGAGAACCATCATTTTTCACAAGATCAAGTCTTACTCATGTCTCATTAGTAGTCTATTACAAGGTTTTGAAATAGAAACCTATAGATTTGTTAGGTTTTTTTTTTTAAAAACAACAAATCACCACCACTTCAAGTAAGTTTACCAAATTCATTTTCATAATTTTATTAAATTTCATCAAGGTTCATGTATTTTTATTGTCTATGTACAAGCATGTAAAAATCTATACCACAAAACTTATGTTTTATATCATTTTTATCTATAAAATGAATTACTTGTGAGCCTATGGAAAAATGATTGAAAAATGATGCTAGGGAACCCATGACACCCTAGGAAGGTGTATGGTAGATTAAGGGATGTTTTGTTGTTGTTGGTGATGAATTTGGACAAGTTACAAACCATGAAAACCATTTTTAACACTATATATAAAGCTACTGTCCCTTTTTGCAAAACGTGGTAAACTCAGTGAGTTTTGGTTAATTTTGGACCCAAGAACTAGAAAATACATTCCTAGACGAAACTATGGCCGCTTGAATCACTAAAAACGGACTTAAGACGAAGAAGTTATGCCAAAAACAAAATATACTAACTATAAAGATTTTCCGGAAAATCCTTTGCTGATGTACGAAATTGTTTGACCAAAAACGAGCCTTAGACCTTTTCAAAACTTGCCAAACTATTGAAAATATGTTAGTATATATTTTTACCTTTTCGGGGATATAAAGAACATGAAAATCGGCCTTATAACGAGTTAGTTATGAGTTTTCGAAAGATTATTTTCACTAAAATACCAACAGCACTTTACTCAGAAAATATTCTAAGTATAACCAGGAACTTTGTAAACACCCATGTTTGAGCCCATTTTTCCGTCAAATGACTCAGTTCTGGAGTTGGGACTCCAAGGAACAAAAGTTAGTATACCTGGAATACTTTTCAAAACAATTGACCTTTTGTCATTTGGACAAGTAACCTGCATTTGGTGACCACTCAAAGTTTCATAAAAACAGACCAGAAATGGCAGATTTGGCCTAAACACCCAACTTTACGACTGTTTATCTAAAAATCCATACACAATTGGGAGAAACTCCAGTGCTAAGACCTCTAGGTATTGTGACAAGGTTTCCAGAAATGTAAAGCTTATTCCCTAATTCATATCCTACTGTATTCTACAACTAGTTTTCCGAGGCCATTTGAGCCGTTTTCAGAAATTGACTAAGTGTTGTATCTTACGTCTAAAAGCTAAATTTCATTATATTTCCCTATATAACTACCGTATAACATTATTAAACCATATAAACATGTAATAATCACCATGACCTTATACGAAGATGTAATTTATATTTTCGCCAACAATATATATTTTGAATACAAAACGAGTGGTATAGATTATAGTGCAAGTGCATACATGAACCCATTTCATAATCTAAAGTAGATTACATGCATTCATTTTAGGTTGCGGCTAGGAGTTGCACCTCATTACTTCAGTTCATACATTCCATATTATGCCATTCCTTGAGGTGAGTTTTCATAGCCCCGTTTACATTTTTATTGTTTTCAAATCCCACGGGGGAGAATACATTGCACCATTTTTCATACGAGCCTAAGTATCAAATCCATATACATTACTTAAGTTACTACATTGCCATGTTTTAAGTCCCCACCATCATGAACCGTTAATTGTATTTAAGCGAGAGTGAGTGGATAGATCTATTGAGGGTGACGCCTCCATCCGTGTTGGGGTTACCAACAGTCAAGCGGATGCATTTCATTTGATCATTCCAAGTGTTTGGCAAAGCACTCCATTTGGGGCATTACCTACAGTCTAGCTTCGGGGTCATGAGCTTAAGTAATATTGTACAATTTTACAACCATATGACGGGTAGTCATACAATCATGTGACGGGTAGTCATACACTTATATTTATGGTTATCGTATAACATTCATTTTCCTAAACCTATGATTTCTCACCAACATTATTGTTGACCGTTTTAGCAATGTATTTTCAGGTTACTAAGATAACAACATGTGACTTGCATATGGACCATCATGGAGTCGAAGAGTCGACGCGTCTTACCTTTCATTTTATGCACTTATGTAACGTTTGATCAAGTTGAACTATTTTTCATGAACTTGTAACACCATTATGGGACCTATTTTGTAAACTCTGAATGTTTTAATGATCAAACGATGTATTTTCAAAACGACACTTTAGGTCGTTCAATATAACCTTGTATGAGATGCCCTGTTCGTTACACCCAGGTATTCCATTCCGCTGCCATATAACAGGTAAATTCAGGGTGTGACAATATGGCACCAATTGACTTTGCTCAAATCATCTAGGAAGATATGACTCATCATGCCCTACAGTTTAAACACTCACCAACAAAGAAAATCCCATTTTGTCGATTCACCAAGTGTCTCATTGGGCATTTCATGCATAAGAATCCTGACATTGATCCTAGACCACATGACAAGGAACAAATACCGGCCATGGATATGATGTACACTTCTGCCAGGATTCACAAGACTAGCACTACGAAACAAGGAATGAGAATTCCTGACATTCTTTTATTAGAAGTTGTTCGAAACACTACTGCCTATGAAGTCTATAACAAAGCTCAATAGGATAATTATGTAGGGTTAAGTTCAAAGGAGACCAAAACTGCTTCCAAGGGTGCTGAAAAGACTTTCAAGATTCCAAAACATAGATCAAAGAAAGTTACACGCCAACCCAAAAGGAACCTTAGCCTTCGTGATGAACCGATAGAAGAAGAATCTGTATAAGCTACTGTCAAAAGACCTAAAGACACAAAAGGCAAAGGCAAAAAATCTCAGGAAGAAGAAGCTGGAACTCCACCGTTATCCGATTCTGAAGAAGAAGAACAACTGCAATTTGTTTTACAAGAAAGTAAACGAACAGAAGAGGAACACATAGCCAAGCAAAGGAAGAAAGGTGAAGGGTCGGGTTCTAAAATTCTTGAAACAAAGGATCAATCTTCCGAGGAATAAGCTGTTAATGAATCTGAGGAATCCAGTTCACAAACACTTTCAGATTCTGAACATGAAAAGACCAATTCAGATGAGTCAGATGAATCTGATAAGAGTGAAGTGTCTTCCAGTTCTGAGAATCAATCTTCCGACAGTGAACAAGGTAAGGATGATACTGAAACTGTCAATGCAGAATCTGACAGTGATACTGATAGCAGTGATGAAAGAGTTAAAGAACAAAGTGATGAAGAAAAGAACATTGATGAAGAATCTGACACAGAGGAAAGTGATAATGAGACCAGCAATGCTAATGATGATCAGAATAAAGATCAAGAAACCGATGACACAACGGTTGATATCGTCGGTTCTCAAGAGATAGTTCCTTTTACTGCTCCACAACAACAATCTCATGACATTCCACCTCAGGATCAACCCTCAATGACACAACCGTTTAATCCCCAGCAAACCCAAGAATCACAAGCTCATCCAAGTCTGTTGAGATCACTACAACAAGCACTGAAAACATTACAAGGGCAGGTCTCAGAACAAGAGAAAGAGCTTGAACAGTTCAAAACATACAACATTGATGCAGCTGTAGCTGACAGAGTCAAGAATCAACTACCAGGAGAAGTTCAAAAGTTTGTTCGTAACGAACTCCCAGCAGCCGTAGAACAATACATTGAAGCCAATCTTGAATGGGTTGTTACACAAAAGTTTCAGACGACTCCTATAACCGTTCAGACTCTACCACCTATACCATCTGCTAGTGATCTCAAGGGAAAGATGCTGGAAGCAATCATGAATGATCCAAGTGAGAAAGAACTGAAAAAGGCTTTAATCACTTCAATGAAAAAGGCTGCTAAGAAGGATGAATCTTGCAAACGTACTAAGTCTTCCAAGCGTCGTCATGACGACTCTGATCCAGATGATCCTTCTCAACCAAAAGAAAAGCGTAAAAGAACGCATGGGTCTACATCTAGAATTCAGACAACTGGAACAAGTACTCATGCAACGGATGAAGTCCCGACACATTCTGCAGCTGCTGAGCATATGGAAGAAGTAGAGGAAATGGACGTTCTAGATCCAGGAATTGAAATCCCACAAGAGCTACCAGCCAACGTCATGGAACCACTAACAGAAGCTCAAGCCGTACCACCTCCAGAGTGGATTGACCCATCAGCTCAAACTTACAACTGGTTCGATGAAATGATTGATGCTCACCCTGATCTCCCTGAATCAGATGAGCCCACTGAAGGTTCTATAATCGGGTTCACTAAAAGAATCAAGAAGATAATGAAAACTTAGAAACTTCTTCTTTCAGACTTTGTGGAAATTCGAAAGGCAGGGTTCACTGAGTTCAAGACTTGCACTACATCCGAACTGGAATTTGAATACAATGTTGAAGAATGTGCACGTGCTTTGTCAGAAAATATCACATGGGAGAAGAGGCCTTCATGGGATCGTATCTATCCTGGTAATGATCTTGATTTCAAGTTCCAAGATCTCTCCCAACCTTTACCGCTCATTGGTCCCCCCAACCAACCTAAGATTCCAAAAGAGTATTTCTTCAACAACGATCTCAAGTACCTCATTCATGGCAACACCGATCCAGCTCACCGTTATTCCACCTCTCTTACCAAATTCAAAGCTGCATCCTATCTCATTGATGATCTTGAAGCACAGATGAAGGGTTTATACTCTACATCAGTTTTGAAGTACAATGTTGAAGCATCTATGGGAATTCTTCACTGGCCAGAGATGCGAAAATGGTTTTACAAATGGAAGCTAGCGTTCAAGTCAAAAGGCAAGCCATAATCCAACCACAGGATCTTTGGCATCACCGACATTCATGAAACTGAAAAGAGATTTGGGTACAACTTTCTCGACAAAATTGTGGTTCGAAGGAGTGATGAGAAAGAGTACTCATTCAGTGAAGCTGACTATCATCGATTGAACCCAAATGATATCGAAGATATGTATGTGCTCAAGGTACAAGGCAAAGTTCAAAATCTACCAGGCAGCCTTCAGTATGACCTCGTCAACTCGCTTCTGATCTTTTCTCGTCAACGAATCATCCGAGCAAGGGTTGAAGACGCACAATTAGGAGTAGAAAGCTATCAAACCTCTCTCAAATTCACTGCTCCACAAATGAAAATGCCAGGATTCTCGAGAAAGAAACCTTGCTCGTTCGTCCAAAAACCATTTGGAGTTATCTTCACACAAGGCGGTGCTGAGAAATTCCTGAGATATGATGAAACTCACAAGTTTGGAGATCAGACACTCAAGTTGGTCAGACTTCAGCTAAGTGACAGACTCAAGAGTTATGATCAAGGAATCAGAAGGGGTTGGACAAGGGATGATGTTCGAGATGCTCTCAAGTTCATGGATAGGATCAACCAACGTTTAAAGTTCAGAAATCACATTCGAACAATGGAAAGCTTGGTTGGAGGAAGGGCACCAATTCCGAACATTCTCACTTACCGTCGTCCTGACGAACCGCCGCTCTGATCGCTCATCTTTTGCTACATCATTGTTTAATTCTCATTGTCATATTTCTATATCTTATTATTACGGCTTGTGCACACATAACAGTGTACAACCCGCACTCTGTAATGAAAGGACCCTGTGGTATGCATCAGTGCCTCAATCCTGAAATAAGGAGCGAAAGCTTCTTACTTTTGAGTAGAATCAATCAAAATTTCCGTTTTTTACGATTCTGCTCAAAAGACAAGTATTTCACCTCAATAAGTGTTCACTTGTTGAGGGGGAGTACTTGCAAATTCTTTGTTCAAGTGTAATACAAAGTTTCTCGTTGTACTCTCCCCATAAGACTTAAAAGACATATTTTAATCAAAAGTTTCTCAAAAACAACATTTATATGCTAATTTTGAGGGGGAGAATAAGAAAAAAAAAGTGATTAAAATATGATGGTTGGATTATTTTAAGTGATAAGAACTCGTGCGAGCTCGACTCAGATATCACCCTTGAATTGACGAAACTTAAGTGTCTTAATCGAAAGGACTATTTCCAAGTAGAATGTACCAATTCGAGAAACTCTGATTAGACATGAACTATGATGGGTCTAACCTTCTTTTCAAGAAGTGTTAACAACATCAAGGTAGTTATTAGAGCTAGTTGTCACCTAAAAGCTGACAATGGAACTCTTTAACTATACAACGTAAACGTGTCCCTCAGGGGATTGTCTATTCAGAGTGGATCAATTCAATAAGTGCCTACTCCTCCCGCATGTGCAAATTTCAAAAATCTACACATGAGCACATGTGAAGGGGGAGTCCTTCTAAATGAAATCAAAACCCTCAAAGTGTTAACAAAATGCATTTCATTATAATGAACACTTTGAGGTGAAATTTCAAACATTTTGGTTTCTTGGCTAAAGTAGGATAGTCATGGTGTTATAAGGTGACTAAGGTTAGGAAAACCGTCCTATGATCCGCCAGAACCGGAGGGATCTACCCAAGGACATTCCAATAGATAGAAATAGAAGTCCTTAGGTATGATTTGAAAAAAAGGAGTCAAGAATGAAGGGAAAGAAGGGGTTGAAGAATTAAAAAGAAAAAGTAAAGAAAAGGGTGAAAAGAAATAGCCCTCCATTTTATCAACCTTAGGGCAGACACCGGGTTCAATTCATATTCTACTGGTTGTTGCTAAGGCGACACCGGTATTGAAGATAAAAGACGTCATGGACCCAGTGACGCAATGCACCTAAACCTTCTAGCCACTCAAGTATCTCTCAAAAGGTACTTGTTTCATTCACACGGGGAACCAGTGTAAACTATCGACTGTCTAATAGAGATGGTTGATATTGAAACAGGAGGCCCTCTGATCCATGCCTCTGCATAGGAAACCAAATGTGCACCTATCGAGTCTAGAGCCACGAGATAACATAAAAGATCTCTTAGGAACATACAATACTTCCACACTAAGTGTCTTGCATCATTGGACACTAAGTGTAAATTATCGAGTCCTTCGCAGATCTTAGCAATTTGCCTTGAACGTTTATGAGGGATTTACTTATGTATTTCTCGAATGATTGAAAGGAAATCCTGCCAGGGTCAACATCAAACAGCCCTGACAGCAGGTCACTTCGGTGATTCCTTGTGGATTACGCTTAGTGTGTTCGATGGTTTCAAACGGTCTACAGTCGTGGGGTGATCTCCAGCGACTCACCTAATCGTGGGTGTACTTATGTATGTCTGTGTAAGCCCTCTAGGGGGTATCCGATTAGGAACGGCCTTGGTAAGGATTAGAAGGAGTCTTCACACTATGCTGTTGACGAATTCTAACTCCGAACCTGTAAGTACCGGATGTATTATTGCTAACTGTTTCTATGCAGGTACAATCACCATCCTGAACACCAGCTTCCACATGCTCATACTTACATCTCTACAACTATGAAAGCTCTCATGATAGATCGAAGCAACATTTAAGTCAAACAAAGATTCTATGCCGAACACAAGAATCTACAAAGTAAAAAGACTACGATCTAAGCAAAGCACCGTCTAAAGAAGGATTCAAAGTCTACACAAAGAATCTTCATGCATAAAAAGAGAGCTTCACACGGATGACAGTTTCAATTGTCAAAGATGTATGAGCATGTCGGAAAGATGCAGATCCAATGGAGTCTAAGAAAGTGACGAATGGTAGACAACTTCATAATGTTTTTCACTTCCACTACAACGATGAACCCAGCATGTTGAACAAAGAATCTTAAACTATCTAACCATTTTTGAAGACGTCCGATACTATGAATGTCAAAGATGAAAGACAAAGATGATGACGTCACGCAACCTTTGATGACCGACCCTTAGGGGGAGATTGTTAGGATTACATTTCATGAATATCAAGTCTCGGTCATTAAGTTTTGTAATAGGTTGCTCTAAAAAATTGTTAAGTTAAGTTATTATTATGATTTCATGTAATCATGTGAAGTTTACATGTTTTGGTAAAGTCTAGGGGGCAATAGTAGCAATATGAGAAAGATGTATGCTACCCTAGATGTAGACTATAAATAGTGATGTAACCCTCCTTTGAGGTTATTGGTTCTCTTAGTATTACATTGTCTTTCATTTCACACACTAGAGTTCCTTCCACTTTCTCTCTCTCTCTCTCTCTTATTTCTTTCTCTCTCTAAGATTATATGATTCTATGTTACAAAATGGTGACCTAACAGGAAAACCTTGTAGTAGTTGACGAGGCCGGACCGTCTCGAGCTGGAAAGCTGGGTAAATTTGACATGCACGTCCAAACCTCATAGCTAACTCAGGGTGAGTTGGATAAGATAGTGCTAGATTACGGTATTCCTAGGGAACTAAATCCCATTCTTCCGCCCAAGGGTATGACAATGAATCAACTACCAGACGATAAAATTGGGATATATGAACATCAGTTGAAGATTGGGAGTGTTCGGATTCCTTTTTCTACCTTCCTGCTAGCTGTAATACTATACTTTAGGGTTCATATCTCTCAGCTAGTTCCTATAGGTTTGAACAGAGTAATGTTGTTTGAACTTCGTTGCTATAGCCTTGATCTGCGTCCGACTGTGACCTTGTTTCGGGTGTTCTACCGTCTCTGCAAGCAAGGGAATTGGTTTTCTTTCGAGAACCGAACCGGGAGGAGAGCCAAAAAAATGTTTTAATGAGGTTCTGACTGGGTTAAAGCATTGGAAAGATCGCTTTTTTTTATAGACCGAAGGGCAATCCCTGATGCTATGCCATGGAGGCATAGAGATTCTAAGATCAGCGATTATTTTCCTGAGAATCATTTTGATGCCGAAGAGACGAAGTCGGCTGAGAAACCGATTAAGCTCCGTAAACCTCCATCGAGTCTTCTTTGGGTAATCAGACTTTCCCCTGTCTTCAAGAATCCACGTCATGAGGTCATTCTTAAGGATGCCGAAGGGCATGGTAATGCAATGATTTCTTTCTTCATGCAATATTTCGTTCTCCTCATTTTATATTTGTATTTTATCCTTAATGTTTTCGCTGGTTGCAGTCCTTAATATGTCGGAGTATTTGGAGCTTCCCGAGCTGGAGGGCAGCGTGGTTAGCAAAGGAGAGCCGTTGCCCAAAAATTATCAGAGACCGAAGAGGACAACAGATCCGCTGAGTCCAGACAAGCAAATTCCCGTGAAAACCCATCTTCAAAAGGTGGTTGAGAAGGAGGATAAGGATGTGGTTGACGCCCGTCTAGAGAAGGAAAGGAAGAAAGCGGGTAAGAAACCCGTAACAAAAAAGAGACCAGCCGCTGGAGCACCCACTAGGCCGAAGAGACGAAGGAAAAACCTCGACGAAGAAGAGGTTATTTCTTCTGACAAAACGGTTTATGCGAGTCCGCTAAACCGGGCGTCGCCCAAGGGAGAGGCACAGACGGAGGCAAGTAGGCCGAAAGATGTCGCCGGTGGAGATAACCTGGTAGAGAATACGGCTGAAAATGAGAGCCATTCGGCGGGGCAAGAGAATCCTCAGGATGAAGAATTGCATCTGCATGTTCATAATTCCCCCCCCCCCCAAGGTATAATGGGTTCCATATTGTATTCCACTTGAATTATTTTTTAATAATTTCCTGAATGTTCTCTATTTCTTCTTTCAGACTTGTCAATTCATACTGCTCATTCTCAGCATCATCCTTCTAACTCTCGGGGACCTTCAGCCGAACAGCAGCCCGCCAGTGAGGGTATGAGTCTTTCCTCTTCTTTTATTTATATGTTCTTGTCTTTCGTAATTATATTATTCGTGCAGGGCCGGTTACTACGGCATCCGAAGGGTACTTTGTCCCGAGCTGGACCTTGAGAGATGAAGTTAGGATGAACTCCTTTCGGGCTTGCCGAGAGATGCTGGATCACCTTGCCACTCCCGCCAAACAAGGGGCCCTTTCGGAACTGAGTAACAACCAACTCCTCCGTCAGGCTTATGTGAATGTCAGATCCGGAGTGGCCCTCCAAGCTGAACTGTTTAAGCATTTCAGCCAGCTAAACAAAGAGATTCGCGAGCTAGAGGAGGCTCATAAAGATTGCTTCTCTTTGTCAGACAGGTTGCATATGGCTGAAGAGGAGCGCAATGCTCAGGTTGGAATGTTTGACCACCTGATGAAGGAGTTCCGAGCGCTAGAAGATGAGGTGGCAGCCACCTCCAACAGGATGGAGGGTCTTACTGATCAGCTAGAAGAGATGGAGCAAGATAGGAACAAATGGAAAGAAACATCTTCTTCCCAAGCTGAGAGGATAAAAGAGCTGGAGAAGCAGCTGGAAGTCAAGGCTACCGAAGTCTCCCGTTTGACTAAAGAAAATAAACAACGGGTGACTGAGGTGGCGTCTTCGGAGGTCATCCTTCATAACACCGTTAATGAACTTATCCCTGTGGCCTTCCGTCGATTCCTTTCAAGTGCTGAGTATAAGAGGAGTCTTGGACGAGTATACAGTTTATCTTATTTAGGGGGTTTCATTGATGGTGTTAGGGCCGGACGTGCAGAAGAGGAGGCTCAAAAGGTCTTGGGAAAATTCAAGAAATTGAACATGGACGCTCCCACCCTATGGAAGCCGGAGTATAATAAGCTATTCGAAGCGGAGTATCCGTACGTTCGAAAGCTTGCCGAGGCATATCGCCTCCCTCTGGGAGATTTGATGAATCTTCTTCCCGATGAGCCAACGCCGAAGATCGTGCTTCCCAAGCAGACTCCTCCGACCGCACCCACCGGTGAGACCTCCAAGCCAGGCTCTGATCCGAAGAAGACTTCGTGAATTTCCTTGTTTCGCTTTATTTTGGGATGAATGTAACAAAACAATATCTTGTATTTTAAAACAATGTCTTTATATTATATTAATCTAGGCCGTTGATCTGATGTTCGTTTGTTTGTATGCGTGCGATGTTTTCATATATCTTTTCTTTAATGTATTTACACACTTCTTTCGGACGGAACGTTTTAGTGTGATCCGTTTGAATTCATTGGACGGAGTGTTTCAGCACGATCCGTTTTAATTTTTTGGACGGAGTGTTTCAGCACGATCCGTTTAATTTATTGGACGGAGTTTTTCAGCACGATCCGTTCAATTTATTCGACGGAGTGTTTCAGCACGATCCGTTTAATATATTGGACAGAGTGTTTCAGCACGATCCGTTTAATTTATTGGACGGAGTGTTTCGGCACGATCCGTTTAATTTTTTGGACGGAGTGTTTCAGCACGATCCGTTTAATTTATTGGACGGAGTGTTTCAGCACGATCCGTTTTAACACTTGAATGACAAATCATGTAGGATACTAAATAAACATATAACACGTATGGATCTTGTGTATGGATCGAATAGTATAGAAGAAGAATTATAGAGAGAGAAAGAGATGGAACCTTGAGAGAAAACAAAAAAAAAGATTATGAGAAGGTCCAACCCTCTCCAAGGATGGAGAGGGCCTTTTATATGTACAAGGTTTTGCCACTATGGGCTGTGGATCGGGCTGACAGTTGGTAAAGACCCGACCCGACTCCACGAATACTAACTACTTCTAATCTACGTACTAATAACTATTATAAATACTACGAGCTAAACAATGCTTAATCGTATTTGGGGTGACCGAATCTTTTATAAGAAAAATTGTATTCCTAATAATCTCCCCCTAAGGGAGGTCACCCCGAAATCAAATCTTGAATTCTTGCATTGAGATCTTTGTCGATGTTTGTGTAGCTCGCAGTAGTTGATTCTTCATTGATAAAAACTTAGTGCTTTCAGCACCGGACTCAAGATGACTTCATTGATGTGTAGGATGATCTTTGACATTGCTTTTTGCTCATCATCCAAATAATTAGCTTCAAGTCATCTTTGAGTGGAAGTGTCTCTTCGTAATGTTGTGATTGTCTTTGTGTTGTCCTGCTCACACTTTTCTGGATCATGATCTTCTGCATCAGAGTTGTGGAAGCATAGTTTGAAGCCCATTCCTTGATCATGATATCTTTAGATTTGATGTTGAAGTGTAAGCATGAGATGATGAATCAACATCTTTTCAGCAATCGACATCAATCGTCAACCTCTTAGTCTCTGGTGGGAATACGCCTTTCCAACATGCCCATACATCTTTGTTGAGTGAATCTCCATGGTTGAATGGTTCTGACGGCTCCTTTTAGATGTTGGTATGAGCATGTGGAACTAGAGTGTTGGTGGTGAATGGTGATAAGTTTGGTATGTTGAGCTGCATAAAACTTGGTTAGTAATAAACATACCAGCACTTACAAGTTCGGACTTCGAGATCGTCAACAGCATAGTGTAAAGACTTTCTCTAATCCTTACTAAGGCCGTTCCTAATCGGATGCCCCCGAAAGGGCTTTCACTAACATACCGAAGTACAACAACGATTAGGTGAGTCGCTGGAGATCACCCCACGACTGTAGACCATTTGGAACACAACCGCTAACACTAAGCGTAATCCACAAGAGATTACCGAAGTGACCTGCTGTCAGGGCTGTTTGATGTTGACCCTGGCAGGAGTTTCCACTCAATCACTGGGAAATACTTATGTATATTCCCTCATAAGTGTTCTTGGCAGATTGCTAAGATCTGCGTAGGATTCAAAATATTACAACTAGTGTCCTTAATGTTGAACAACCAGTGTAGAAATATCAAGTGTTCCTATGAGATCTTTTGATGCATCTGTTGGCTCTAGACTCGATAAGTGCACATTGGTTATCCTATGTGGAGACTAGGGAGGGGTCTCATGTTTCAATATCAACTAGCTCTAAGATACAAGTCGATAGATTACACTGGTTCCCCGTGAGAATGAAATAAGCTCTTTTAAGAGAACTTGAGTGGCTGGAAGGTTTAGTGCAGTGCGTCACTAGGTCCATGACGTCTTTTCTTCAATACCGATGTTACCTTGGTAAAAATCAGTAGAATATGAATTGAACCCGGTTTCTGCCCTAGGTTGAATAATTGGAGGGCTATTTCTTTTCACCCTTTCTCATTTCATTTCTTTTTAATTCTTCAACCCCTTCAGTGCTTACTGAGACTTCATTACTAGGACCTTGTTGGGTTTGTTCCAGTCCTAGCTCAATCTCAGTCGGCACTCTTCCCTTTCTCACTTTTCTCCTTTTTTTTCAATCATTCCTAAGGACTTCTAATCTATCTATTGGATTGTCCCTGGGAAGATCCCTCCGGTTCTGGTGGATCATGGGAACATATACCTAACCTTACCATCCTTATAACTCCATACATTAAATTAAAGTGGTCGGTCTTTTGGTATCTTTCCACAATCGCCATATAACCAAATCATTGAAAATTTTATCAAAGTGTTTATGATTAAGAAACACATTTTGTTTAACACTTTGAGAGTTTTATCATTTTTCAAATGCTCCCCCTTAACATGTGCTCATAGGTTTAAGATAGAAATTTGCACATGTCGGGGTGAGTTGCACTTATTTGAATTGATCTACTCTCAATAGACATATACCCTAGGGACACGTTTACGTTGCTTAGTAACTTGAAGTTGTTAACATTCCTGAAAAAGGAAGTTAGACCCGTCAAAGTATACATCGAAGAAGAGTTTCTCGAAACGGTACTTTCTACTTAGACCAGTCCTCTTCGAGACACGTTTACATCACTGGATAGACCAGCTTGAAATTATTACCTGGCCAGGACTAGTCTTTTCGATACACGACTTTTCATGTTTTGTCAATTCATGAGTCAAATTCCGAGTCATAAGCAATTCACGGTTTCTACTTGTTATTGTAAAAACGCGCGAAAGACTCTTAGCCACTTGCTCCCCCTCAATATGTGCACATTGATTGATTCAATTTGAAAGTTTTAAAACTTTGGCACATATGGGTGAGCTTTCTTTAGAGATCATTTATTCACCATTTATTCACTTGCCCCCCCCCTCAATATGTGCTTTGATTAAAATTCAAAAACTTCAAAATTTTAGCACATATGGGAGAGCGAACTTTTGAGTCCAAAAGCATCACTTTTAAATCAGATTTCATATTTAAATCACATTCTCTCCCCCGATCCTAAAATTTCAAATCTTTTGAGATTTTGTGATCCCAATTGATTTAAATGNCTTGTTATTGTAAAAACGCGCGAAAGACTCTTAGCCACTTGCTCCCCCTCAATATGTGCACATTGATTGATTCAATTTGAAAGTTTTAAAACTTTGGCACATATGGGTGAGCTTTCTTTAGAGATCATTTATTCACCATTTATTCACTTGCCCCCCCCCTCAATATGTGCTTTGATTAAAATTCAAAAACTTCAAAATTTTAGCACATATGGGAGAGCGAACTTTTGAGTCCAAAAGCATCACTTTTAAATCAGATTTCATATTTAAATCACATTCTCTCCCCCGATCCTAAAATTTCAAATCTTTTGAGATTTTGTGATCCCAATTGATTTAAATGTTTTTAGAAGAAACTTTGGAGAAAAATGTGATAAAATTTTAAACGTTTACTGATTTTGAGACACTTTTTGTTTTTCACTGCTGCTGGTGCACAAAGTTTTTAAAGGTGCAGAAATTTTGAGCAAATACACTCCCCCACAATTAATGACCCGTTTTCAATTTAACGTTTTGTAGTCATTAAGTTGAGCGGCAAGGTATTTGTGAAAATTTAAGTCCAATAGCCACCTTGTAAACCACAAAATATCTCTTGAAGAATTGTAAAAGAGAGAGATTTTGGGATGAAAGAAGACTTCTCTTCTTTTACTAGAAAGGTTTCACTGAAGCGTACAACATTTCGGATAATTCGCACAAAGTGAAAAACATAAGACTTTTAAACATTTTATATTAAAAGAATATTAAGTGTTTACAAATTGTCATGTTACATCACCCAAATAAAATAAAGCTAGGTGATAACAAAAACCCAACTTGATGATTCATTCCGTCCTTTGGAGAAGCATGTAGTCACCATCACGAACTCTGCCTCCCACATAACACTCGAGGCTGCGGTAGATTCTTCTCATCTTCATACGGTGACGAATGGCCTTAAGGAATTCGATGTTCATCTTCAAGTCATGATCAGTCCATTGTCTGGTGTATCTTCCGGGCCTGGTTGAATAGACCCGATATTCTTTCACGTGGAAGTCCAGTGCCTCATCTACCATTTCCAACGTGCCGTCACTATACTTGTGCAATTCATAACTACGCATAACCACGGGAACGTTGTACTTGTCTCTGTACACCACAGCTCTTGGAGAGTCAATGACAGTGAAATCAGCTACCGGTTCCAAGTTACCAATCTCCCATTGCAGCTTGGTGAGGTTCAATTGTGTCTGGTAGCTTTCTATGCCAAGCTGAAGTCTTCGACTCGCTTCCTTATGACTAGACCCCTTATCCAATGAAGAACAGCAAACACTAGCGTCTTCTTTTCATGCGGTGCTAGATGATGTAGTTTTCCTTGGATGTGAAGAAGATACAGGTCTTCGAAATCATTGGGCCGGAGATGCTTAAAGTCACCTTCAGAGATCTCGTAATCCCTAAGATCTGCACGTCGTAGAACAATGGACTTCAAGTAATCGTGCCCATAAATGGAATGAATCTTGACATTGACAACACTGATTATTTGAAGAGGAGAGCGAACAAATTTCTTGTCTCCCTTGGCTTTGAATCTCTCAACATAGAATTGCTGCTTCTTAAACCACCAATGTGATATGCCCAAAGCTGCTGGAACATCATACTCACACTCTTCATCAATCCACATTCCATCCGGTACCATCTGCTCCAAACCGATGTCATTGTAGCGAGTAGCCTTCATCTTGGTGATGGACAAGGTGTACTTGCGTTGCTTGCTTCCAAACCATAGATACTCAAGATCATTGTTGAAAAAGAATTCAGCCTGAATGGTAACATGCCCTGGAGATCCACCCAACGGTAGTGGCTTGTTGTAGCTGTGTTGGGTAATTTCTTCATCGACTAGATCGTTGAACAGTCTGTGGCATTCTTCCATTTGAAATTGAAGATGAGTTACATCAGGGTGAAAGACCTTGACTATGTCATAAGCTGGGCCTTCCAGATCTTTCTGAGTCAATTTGCTGATCCCTCGCTTCTTGCAGAACCATGTAATAAACGTCCCCATGTCTCCGGTTTGTGAGAGCAAGGAGTTTTCAGCTGGAGGAACGAAGCTGTTGGCTATGGCATTGACCCAGTTGTTGTCAGAGACTGGTTGATCTGATGGAGTCACTGACCAGGTTGGCTCAGTTGTCGGTATCTTAGTAGTCTTTGGTCTAATACAAGCTTGCAACTCTTCTTTGGAAAGCTTGACAGGAGGAGCATCATCAGCTCTGGAGATTGATTGCCACCATTCTTCCTTTTGGGATATGTGGGAAGTAGAGGCATCATCGTCATCTTCGTCTGAGTGTTCTGCAGCATGAGACACAATAGATTCTTCATTAATTACCTGATCATCATGAGCCAGAGTGATCACATCAGCATTTCCAGTATCGATCGTTGTCCATGCTTCATGTGCTATATGCTGAGTTTGCTTTGATGACGAGGACGTGTCAGATCTCTTGGTAGGTGGATTTCTTGATGAAGAAGGTGGTGGAGGTGGCATAGACTTAGCCACAGTACCTCCAGATTGACCTGATAGACCTGAGGGTCCAGATGACCCGGGAGGTGGAGGCGGTGGTGGATTTAAAGGAGGATGTTGGGGATGACCTTGGTGTTTTCTTTTTCTCTTCTTTTCCTTTTCCATGTCACGGTGGTGTTGTTCAGCATTATCTTGAAGAATCGATCCCTCAAGGGCCTCATACAGCTTTCGGTGTGCCTCATGTCCCTTGTATTGTTGGTTTTCGAACATACGTTCTTGTAAGATCAGCTTCATATCGAACGTAGAAAGATCTTTGAACCTTGATCTGAGAGGAGCTTCCATAGCATAGCTGACAGCTTCCTGAACTTGATCTTCAATAGCATCGGAGACGAGACTGTTAATGTTGAGTTGTTCTAGCTTGTGCAGTCTGTCCCCGTGATTCTTGAGAGTTTGTTGAAGCTTGAGTTCCTTCACACTTCTTATCACTTTCTCGTGTTCTGACCACTTCTCATTAATGGTTTCGTTGTCCATAACGATGTTTGCTGTGATTTGTTAGATGCCATCAACTTGAGTTGCAAGACTTTCGATTGTGGGTGCAGGTTTTGGTGTTACAGTGGTAGTGGTTGCAGTGGCATGTGAGGTGATAACAGGAGTGGGAATTGCTGAAGTAGGACCCGTTGTAGTAGGTGTCACTGTGGGTGTTGGAGTTGACATTGTAGGGACGGTTGAGTAGTCTTGAAAAATTGGGATGTCCGTCATTGACGTAGCTTCCTTATGTTCATCACTCATCTTGTCCAATTCAGGCTCTGCAGGCTTGTCCACTAGAAATTGGTCTCCAAATGTCTCTAGATTTTTGAAGGAAGCTAGAGTGCCTGTTGAGCTGTCAGGTTCAATTTCGAGCTTACGCTCACCAGTCTTGATCATAACCTTTCCATGGGCATCGGGGTAGGCTTGAGATATGAATTCATCATGAAAAGTGACAAGTGGTGGCTCTGTCAATGTATCCTATTTCTGAATTGATTCGTCATCAGTTGTGGTCTTTGACAAGATGCACAATTCCTCAGTGTTCAATGATGTGACAGTGTCACCAGCTTCTTTCTGTTCTTCATTCTTGTTGGATTCAGAGTCACTTGAGTCTGCACGAGATTCCCCACTTGGTGAATGAGTAACAGTTTTATCAGGTGAGGGTTCTGTGACTGAAGGTTCAGGAGACCGTCTCTTAAGAATGTATTGAGAGGCTGCCGATTTGGGTGGTGGAGTAGAAATTTTTAGGAGTGTGTGAGCTGCCTGTTCCTCTACAATGATTTCTTTCCCTTTTCCCTCAACATGCTGAATTTGCTGTCTTTTGCCCGAGTCTGGCTCAGTGATGCTTACACCCTTAACTGGATGACTTGGTAGCTTACCTGCCTCAGCCAGACTTTCTTGAACTGCCCGTTCAACCATCATTTCTTCGACATTGAGAGTGTCTTCGGGTACTGGACTAATATCTCTCAGAGTTTCCTTTGTTCTGGTTTTCTTAGACCCTTTATCTTTGCTCTTGCTGACTTGTTTGGAAGGCTCAGATTGGCTTTTGCGCTTTTTAGATCTTGATTTGTCAGACTTGGTGAGTGTTGTTTCTTCACTGGCAGATGCAATGTGACTTGCTTGCAGCAGTTCCACATATTTGTTATAGTATGGAGCTTCAAGGATTTGTTTTGTGAGTAATGGTTTAGGAATGGCCATGCCGAAGATTATGTTAGAAGTGCCCCTAGCGGTGTATTTCAGAAAGCCTACAGAGTTTTCATCTTCTGACTGATGGAGTGGTGAACCAGTTCTGGGTGGAAAGCGAAGTGTGCGTTGCAGAGATGAAATGATAAGCTTGGTGAACCTGATGCTGGGAATAAGGAGTCTAGAGGATTTCTTTTTGTTGTCTCTGTTTGCTGCCAGTTTTGTTTGTCTTCCAGAAATGAGTGAATGGAGTGAGTGAATTCTTCCCAGATTCTTTCATAACCAGATGTTTTACCCGTTAGGCATAGGTTGATGAGTGTGATGATAGCCCTCCAGGGTTGATATAGATCGTAGGTGGAAATAGAAGACAAGGTTACAACCTTTGAAGGGTAACCTAATTCATTAACGAAGTTGATAAGCGTATCAGGGTTAGGTGGTGGTGTGTATACAATGTTATCTCCAGTGGGCAAGATCTGGAGTGCACTACCCAAGGTCTCCTTGGTGATAGTTACCCATTGTTCATCTAGCTGACAGCTGTAAACACCGGTTGCAATATCATACCGGATGGTGTTCCAGAATTGTTGTACATAGATTAAGGGAATTGATGAGCGTGGATTGCAACACGCACTACGTTTTACCTCTCGAGGGATCTCGAGAAGCTTGCAATCCCCACCAGGCAGTGTACCTGACCGATGTAGTATAGTGTAGTGGCAAGTACCGGGGGATTGATCGTTCTCTCGCAGGGAATAGTGTTCGTTAGGCTAAAGGCTACTCTAATCTAGGTCTAAGGGTGGAGGAAGATTCTTTTTGTATTTTTTTATATTTTATGAAAGCAGTAAATCTCTGGTTTTGGAGGAGAGGGCGGAATTAGTTGCTAGTCAACTAACCCAAGTTATCTACTTCTAAGCTACTTATAGTTTTGTATTTTTGGTTTTGAGAAAATCAGGGTGGAGAATAGTGTTTACTTAGATTTCATTACTCCCTAACTATCTTTTACCATGTAATTAGTATGTTGAGTTTGCGTGGATGACGGGTGTATTCCTAACAAGTCGTAGGGAGTGCGTTCAATTCCCTAACTCTATAAGTTCCTACCTCACTCTATGACGATACGTCAAGCATCCTATCATGAGCTCACCGATAGCAACCTATGCATGAAATACTACCTTAAAATCGATAACGCACATACGATTCACGTTTCTAAAGACGTTCAAGCTTGTTACCGTATAGGAGATTAGCCAGTTTTCTCTAGTCTAACGTAGATGAAACATTCATCCAAATACAATCACAACATACACATCACATGATAATCAATAGTTAGGTTTCATTAGATCTAAGCAAACACAAAGTAAATTAGCCTAGCATGTTAAAAGAAAGACAAGTACAAGCATAAATCACACAACACATAGACATATTGTATGAATAAAGACTTATCTTGGATTAAACATGCAAGTTAGAGGGGTTAGGATACCCTCTAAGGTCACTAATACACGAACTAGGGTTTAACCCTAAAGTTCTTCACACCAAAATTCGACTCTAGTTCTCCAAAGTTATATAAAGTAAAGAAAAATCGTTCTATATATATAGAAAACGCGGGCTGACGGCGTCAACCCAATAGGTGACGTCGTCAGCTCGGCGATTAGGGTTTTCAGACGGCCTTCCTTGACGTGGTCATAATTGCTGGTTCCAGATCTGACGGCCTTGGTTGACGGCGTCACCAATTTGCACTACGAACTCTCTGGCCCGTCACGAGTATTTTTCCAATTCTGGACTTCACTTGTTCCTGACGGCGTCACCTTGTAGAGTGTGACGGCGTCACCTTCTGTAATCTTCAAGGTCTTTTGAGTTTTTGTTGTTTTCCGCACTTTTTCACTCCGAAAACGCCCGAAAATGCTTCTTTTGTGATTTTCCCTTCAAAAGTACCTAAAATGAGAAAAGAAACGACTTTGGGTGAAATCCAAACCAAAAACATACGAATTAGGACTCAAACCGACCCCTAAAAACGTAACATTTTTCGTCTCATCAAATACCCTTACACTTGAGATTTGCTTGTCCTCAAGCAAATGCGCTTTTATTCCCAATTGAAAAACAAGTTAGAGGTCATTTAATGCGAACTTAAAAGTAATTACAAGATTTAGTCGTTCCGCTTTACTCAAAATAAGCACGGAGAAAATATACTAGCACCTCTCATGTAGTGTTTGGATACTCACATCTCTCGGTTGATAATATGTAGATATAATGTAAAGGAAATGGACAATATCACTCACTACCTGTCATAATAAATAGATTACCATAGGCTTGAGAGAGGATCAAAACCTTCTCCACTAAGGCGTAAGCACCTAGGATAACTATCAAAGAGGGCTTTACAAAAGGGTTATAACGGGAGGTTTAGGGATATGGAAAAACACGGTTTGGTTGGATAAGGGATAGTTTACTGGTGGCTAGTCAATCATCTTATTTAGTTACATATACAAGTGGCGTTGCCAAGCCAAGACTAGACTCAATCTTAAACTATCAAAAACAAAACAAAACAAAACTAAGAAATAAAAGATAGGTGTGGATGGTAGTCCGTATGTTTTTTTTTTTTTTTTTTTTTTTTTTTTTTTTTTTTTATTTTTTTTTTTTTTTTTTTTGCATACCTTTTTACCCTACCATCCAAAATAATACATCAATGGGGATTAAACTTTCCCCTTACACTTGAACTTTTACATACTTTACATTTACTATTCTACGACTCGTATTGAAATAATCAAAACACTTGGAGTACTTTTTAAAACGTTTTGCACATATGGGGGTAATAAATGATGTTCTTCCCCATTACTCCATAACACTAGTACTTTACCCATGAGTCCCAATCATCCCAAAACAATATGTACAAGATATGACTCGACTTAGCAACAATGTAACCAATTAGATAATTGACAAGGGTTTAACAAATAACAATAATGCACTAAAAATGAGTGCATACAAGGTAGGCTAAGGCGATTTGGTTGCACATTTGGGGGTGGATTGTAAACAAATTCTTCCTTTAAGTATGATGCTTAAAGTTAGAAACGAAAGGATAGGCTCTGGAGGGTGTACTAGGGGTATCGTGTACCAAAAATGGGTACATCGCAAAGGTGTGGGAGAATTACTTGACCAATGTAGTCAATGTAATTATAATACAGGTGTAAAACATGGGTTATCCTAATGCCTCTTATCATGTAGTTAATCCTAATCTACACGAATGTAGTCTCACTTGTGGACTCGGAATGGTCACTGACGCAAGTTCTAGAATCTAAGTACTACCGGTACACACATAAGCATTAAAGTTGAATGCTTCTCTTCCTACCAATTCTAGGGGTGAACCTCACATATTTGGGTGGAAAATTTTTAGTGGTAGGGTTTTTGTGCTAGTCATAAATTCTCCTATCCATGAGACGCTTATTAGGACTAAAGTTTCACTCCTAAATAATGTAAAAAATTTTAAATTTGCGCTAAAATTACCCTAACGAGTGTTTCTCTCAGTTTTATTACACAATTACTATCAAACAAGCAAAAATCAAGCATAATGGTATCCTATGAGGTATCATTAATCTACCCTTATTTACCCCCCTTACACTTAAGTTGAACATTGTCCCCAATGTTCGAAAATAAGGAATGGAAAAGATAAAAGGTTAAAAGAATGAAATCGGATACTCCCCTGATTCGTTCTTTATGCAAGTGAAGTAACACGGTTAGATCCTCCTCCAAGAAGACGAACTATCAAAGCTTCCCTTCCAGTATATGCATCATCTTCTTGTCCTAAATAACCTGTTAGCATGGAAACACTACAAGAAACCTCGCGTAAAATCGGCGGCATTATTCATATATATATAGACGTATACCTAGAAAGCAAGTAAGATATAATGCTTGTGGAATGATTTTTCTACAGATTTCCTGGAATTCATAAGAGAGATTTTAACAAACATACAAGTTCCGTTAGTAAACTTTAATCAACAAATAAATTCCAGATTTTTGCACCTGACGTCGTCAGGTATTAACTCCTGACGCCGTCAGAGTGTTCTGACAGAAAGTTTAAGTTGAGTTTCCGGAAAATTTCTTGGAAAACCTTTGTCTCAATTCCTGGGAATTCTGCAGAAAAAATCATTATGACTCGATACAAGCATTTGACTCTAACAATTACGAATATGTAAACTAATTTCATTGTTATGATTCATGTTCATTCGTTCTATATTAACCGATTTGGATGTCTCTTACACTTAGCTTTTGCGAATTACCTTTATATGTGATTAAGACGAAGTTAAAAACAAAATAAAGCATTTTCACAATTTAGTTTGAAGCATGAATCAATAACAAGAAATATAATTTACATACGGAAACAAATACACACAAAAACACACAAAACATGGGTTGCCTCCCAAGAAGCGCTTTTCTTTATTAATGAGTCTTGTAGCTAGACTCGAGGCCTTCCTTCATCTAGTGTCGCTTATGCTCACGTACCCAAGCGTGAGCCATCTAATGGTCGCCTCATCCTTCTTATAATCATCATTAAGCTCTAAGCATCCGCGGAAGTACCTATTATTCTTCTCATGGGGGTACTTAAGTCCTTTTCTAATATCGTTCTCACTCAATATATCACAGGGGGGAAACCTATTACACTTCTCAATAGAAAACATTTTATACCTAGGGTGTGCGCGGGGCATTTGATAAACAAAATCCTCATCCCCATCTGAGAAGGTAATTAACCCTTCCACTAGTTTCTCATCTAAGTTGGTTAACCTTTTGAAGGGCTTCCCAAACACAACTTGGGTAAGGTTACTATCAATAAACTCTCTTAGATCTTCCATAACCATAAAGTCCGTTTGATAGGTAAAGCTCCCCACAAACACATGCAAAGTCTTAGCCCTAGCAATAATATTATCCCCTTGATACTCTAACTCATTTGCCATGATTTTATTGTATTCAGCACGTGAAATGATGTTCATTGGCAAAGATGAATTAAGGTAAGCATCAAAGCTTCTAAATCCAATTTTGCAAGGGAATTGCATGTTAAACAAACTATCTTTCTCAATCTTTGTCCTAGGGTCAATATAGTTTAGAGGGTTAGCTCTTTCATTCCCTTCAGGGTCATCAACTACTTCCCCATTCCCTAGGTCTTCATCGGAATCCGACGAATAGTAAAAAGGGCCATTTTCATGGTCGGTGTCATGGTCAGATTCGTCCATATCAGAATGGTTGTCAAAGTGATGATTGGGTGATAGGTTTGGTGGGTTTTCGTTTTCAACAATAGGGGGCAGGTAGGGTAACTGGAAATTCCTACGGCGGAAGACACGAATAACAGGGATCAAACGATCAATATTACTCATGAAGAGGTGTTACGAACAAAGGCACAAAGAAAAAGATAGACTAAAGGGATCCTAGAAAAATAAAACAAAATCTCACTAGAAAGGAGTCTAGTGAGTAGACCTAATTAAGAATAAAAATTAACCTAAACAATAACTATTCCCCGGCAGCGGCGCCAAAAACTTGATGCGCGTGGATTGCAACACGCACTACGTTTTACCTCTCGAGGGATCTCGAGAAGCTTGCAATCCCCACCAGGCAGTGTACCTGACCGATGTAGTATAGTGTAGTGGCAAGTACCGGGGGATTGATCGTTCTCTCACAGGGAATAGTGTTCGTTAGGCTAAAGGCTACTCTAATCTAGGTCTAAGGGTGGAGGAAGATTCTTTTTGTATTTTTATATTTTATGAAAGCAGTAAAATCTCTGGTTTTGGAGGATAGGGCGGAATTAGTTGCTAGTCAACTAACCCAAGTTATCTACTTCTAAGCTACTTATATTTTTGTATTTTTTTGTTTTAGAGAAAATCAGTGGTGGAGAATAGTGTTTACTTAGATTTCATTACTCCCTAACTATCTTTTACCATGTAATTAGTATGTTGAGTTTGCGTGGATGACGGGTGTATTCCTAACAAGTCGTAGGGAGTGCGTTCAATTCCCTAACTCTATAAGTTCCTACCTCACTCTATGACGATACGTCAAGCATCCTATCATGAGCTCACCGATAGCAACCTATGCATGAAATACTACCTTAAAATCGATAACGCACATACGATTCACGTTTCTAAAGACGTTCAAGCTTGTTACCGTATAGGAGATTAGCCAGTTTTCTCTAGTCTAACGTAGATGAAACATTCATCCAAATACAATCACAACATACACATCACATGATAATCAATAGTTAGGTTTCATTAGATCTAAGCAAACACAAAGTAAATTAGCCTAGCATGTTAAAAGAAAGACAAGTACAAGCATAAATCACACAACACATAGACATATTGTATGAATAAAGACTTATCTTGGATTAAACATGCAAGTTAGAGGGGTTAGGATACCCTCTAAGGTCACTAATACACGAACTAGGGTTTAACCCTAAAGTTCTTCACACCAAAATTCGACTCTAGTTCTCCAAAGTTATATAAAGTAAAGAAAAATCGTTCTATATATATAGAAAACGCGGGCTGACGGCGTCAACCCAATAGGTGACGTCGTCAGCTCGGCGATTAGGGTTTTCAGACGGCCTTCCTTGACGTGGTCATAATTGCTGGTTCCAGATCTGACGGCCTTGGTTGACGGCGTCACCAATTTGCACTACGAACTCTCTGGCCCGTCACGAGTCTTTTTTCCACTTCTGGACTTCACTTGTTCCTGACGGCGTCACCTTGTAGAGTGTGACGGCGTCACCTTCTGTGATCTTTAAGGTCTTTTGAGTTTTTGTTGTTTTCCGCACTTTTTCACTCCGAAAACGCCCGAAAATGCTTCTTTTGTGATTTTCCCTTCAAAAGTACCTAAAATGAGAAAAGAAACGACTTTGGGTGAAATCCAAACCAAAAACATACGAATTAGGACTCAAACCGACCCCTAAAAACGTAACATTTTTCGTCTCATCAGGAATGGTTGATGATGCGGTGAATGCTCGGAAAAAGGTAGTTTGTTTCAGTATATCCATAGCAAGTTTGAGGATAGGATGATCCTGCGGCTTGTCGGCTTTGAGATAGTAGTTACTTTTCCCAATTGCAACCCAATCTTGGTAAGGAAAGATCTCGTCATCTGTACGAGAGGGTAGAGTAGATGGAGTGGCTGAGGATCCTTGAGTGTGGGAGTCAGTCATTATGTTCTGCACACACCAAAATTCATACAAGAAGAACCAAGAAGGATGTGATAGTTAGAGCATGCATAATTATTCACACAGACAAGGCAAACTCCCAACGAGAAGAGTTAAAAGCAAATGCATAAACCAAGACACACAAGATAACCGCTATCCTAATAAACCGCTGTGAAATCAAACCACTAGAATAAACAAACCGCTAGAAATACAAGCCGCTAGAAAGACTAACTGCTAGAGAGGCTAACCGCTAGAAGGACTAACCGCTAGATAGACTAACCGCTAGGCAAATTAACCGCTAGGCAAACTAACCGCTAAACAAACTAACCGCTGTTAAATCTAACCGCTTGTAAAACTAACCGCTGGTAAAACTAATCGCTGGAAAAACTAACCGTTGGTAAAACTAACCGCTGGTAAAACTAACCGCGGATAACACTAACCGCTAGTAAGCTAACCGCTGGTAACCTAACCGCTGGTAAACTAACCGCTAGTAAAACTAACCGCTGGTAATCTAACCGCTGGTAAACTAACCGCTATCAAGAACATATTACAAGCAAACCGCTACCAAGAACAATAAGAAACCGCTACCAAGAACAACGACCAGAAAATCCCCACATACAACTCAAATAGATAAACTATTATAATAGTATACAACATAAACTAGAAACGCACATCATAACCACTAAGGCAAGCAACAATATCCTGAGCTAAACATCTAACAACCAACGACTAATCTTTAACCTAAAACTGCTCAGTCTACGAATAAAATCGAGAAGGGAGGACAAATAGGCACATGTAATGAGAAAGAAAACATCTAAGAAAAACCAAAACGTACCTAGAAAAGATAGCAAGCAATGAAAGATGTAACAGATTATGATGATGCAACGGTTAGAGAGACGATGGTGGTTAGTGATATTTTAGAGAGAGAAAGCGTTTTGAAATTATGCTAAAAATGATCTAACCGCTGCCTATTTATAGTTCTATGGATACTTTCAAAATTTGTCACAACAGGTCCTTCAACTACACTAACCGCTGCACAAGTATTCAATTTGGCAAAACTAGTCCATCAGATATGCAAACAAACAACTAATCATAGGCACTTAGCACATACACAAGGCAATAACGACAAGCAAGACAACTTAAGCAAACACGAGAAACAAACAAAGCAAGTCTCAAAACATCCTCTCCCCCTCAATCAATGGCCTGATTTAAAAAATCAGAGTGCATTGATTGATGAAAGAAATGCACAAATGTACGGGAGGAATAAACACAGCTGGTAATTCCTTTTATAGCAGTGAAAGTCCGAGTCCTGAGTAAATATGCTTCCTCCAATACTGCAGCTGAGAGTTCTGGAGATTCCTTTTATAGCAGTGAAAGTCGGAGTCCTGAGTAAATATGCTCAGAAGTCATGGAAAGGGGTACATCAAGGATGAGGTGTACAATCTCCCAGCATTGGAGATTGGTGAATCTTTGGCCTCCATGTTTTGTGCCTTCTTGTGTGGCAAATGTTAGAAGTTCTTGCACCTGAGTATGGACTTCCTGCATTATCATGTGACACCCCCAAAATTTACAACGCAGCGGAATACCAATTTGGGTGTCACTTCATAGTTCATACACACAAGTTACATAAAACGACCTCAAAAGAGACGTTAAATAAAATGTCACATTCGATTTGATAAATCAGAATACAAAGGTCCCAACAATTTGTATTTAAAACTTAAGTTACAAGAGTTAAAATATGACACATAGGTATATTTTAAAGATAAAAAGTTATCGAATGTGTAGAAAACAAGTCCTTCAATATTTGATATCCACGCAACTCCGATTGCTCCCAATGCTCAGCTAGCAAATAATACCTGAGAAAATACATGCTAAAAAGTCAACATAAAGTTGAGTGAATTCATAGAGTTTAATACGTAATCAGTTGAATACAAGATAATTCAGTTTAAAATACGATGGGCTACGTTGTTATACGCCCATAATTAAGTTGACATGTAACAAATACAAGTCAGGAAATAAGATTATAGCATCGAGCTCATGACACCGAACCTTGACCAAGTTTAAGTTGCCCCGAATAAGGTATTCATTTCCATTACCTCAATTCTAAATATTATATGTCCGTTTGGTAATAAGGGCTCCAAGTGAGCGCTACTCACCCGAACAGGCTTGCCAGGCCAAATATGCATATCTATAATATTAGCGTTTACTCACGTAATTAACGGTTCATGAAATTAGGGACTTTGATGGAAAAGGTACTCAATGTCTATAATCATGTAATCGGGTCAAGCATACCAAAAATTACTTGTATTCAGTTTGTAAAACTAGCATGTATCCCCCTCGCGAGGTTTATAAAACAATTGAAATAAGTTAAGGCGAGGCTATGAACTCACCTTAAGAGCAACGAGATCAGAAATAAAATGGATCTTCGGATGAGTGGGAAGCGTCTAAGCACAACCTAAAAGACGTGGCGCGGCTTAGAATGATAAAGAAGAGCGATATGAAAAAGTAAATCAAATGATCACGAGATATGTTTCCGAGATAAGCATGGCATTGCACTAAGACTTAACCCAAGATATTTTCACCCTAAGATTGATTTTCAACCAGGTCTTATAGGTAATAAAACAACTACTAAGTTTTATCCTTCAATTCTTGTTTTACCTATGCGTATCTACACGTTTTAGAGTTCAAGACAAGACGTAAAATATTAAATTCTGGATTTTAATCTCTTACGAAAATGGCCATAAATCCTAAACTATGATATCAATTGAAGTGAGACCAATTGGAGGTTTTAGCCTAAGATGTCTACTACTGATCCATGTTTTAAAAACCCAGACTTTTAGTCCAAAAACCTGGAGATTAACACGTTTTCTTTTCAAAGGTCAGAACCAACTAGTTTTCGTAAAATGACCAAAACTCCCTCATCCGGAGGAATTGGTAAACCCTCCAATTAGCCACATGGTCCTCATATGTTGTACCCTTCAACCATGTAAAAACCCAGTAGCCCCTAGTTCAAAATTTATTAATTACAAGTGAAACAATCTGCATTACAATTTCTGGGTACACACTAAATATGTTTCTACGGTTTTGGTCGTATCTCGACCATCCGGAATAGTTGGTGCTTCGGCCAACTCGCCACTAGGACCTGAGATATTATACTATCCAATATGAAAAGCTTCAGTAGGCTCTAAGCCAAAAATTTACCATTAAAACACAAACAATCTGCAAGTTACGTATTTGACTAGTTTTACTAATTAGGGCGTAACTTGGTCATCCGGAGGAGATAAAAATTCCTCCAACTCGCCACATGAAGCTTAGACATATATATCTAAAATGTAAGTTCTCAGCAGGCCATAAGCCAAAAATATTGCACACCAATTCGTTTTAGCTGCTGATCTAAAACAGCCCCCTATAATCATGTTCATAATCAAACCAAACAATGTTTTGTTCCTTCAAATTCCTATGCAATGCCACACTTATTATTCCATACTCTCAAGAACATTAAAAATTTATTTATTTTCAGAATCTATGACCAAAATGCATGGGCCAAAATCAAAAGAAAAATGAAGAATCAAGGAACAAAACTTACAAGATAGAGAATAACAATAGAGAATCAAACACAAACACCCTCCTATGGTGTTGGCTGATTTTCGGACCAAACAGCAACCCAAACCAAATCAACAATAGCTTCTAAACCTTTTAAATATTGATAATTACTTGATTAAACCAAGTCCTAGTCATCTTGAAGGAAAAACACCAAGAAGCTCCAAGAAAACCTTCAAATCTTCGATTCAAAGTGCCATTTTTTGCAAGGACCTTGAAGAGAGTGATGTGGTGATGATTTTGTGATTAAAAAGATGATGAGATGGTGGTTTCTTGGTGTTGATTCACGGCAGCAACAAGGGAGGAAGAAGGGAGATGGATGGTTTTCTTGAAGGTTGGTGAGATTTGCATGTAAAGGGCTTATACGATTATGTTTTCTTGAAAATGAAAAGAGTGAAGTGTTGTGTGATATGTGTCCGGTTTTGATGGGTTTCCAAGGGGTGGGAACTTTTATTTTTTTGTAAAAAGGTTAATTAAATAAAGTGTATTAGATATGCATAAGTGTTGGTGTGATTATGTAAGGTAATTAGTGGCATTTAGGGGTTTTAAGTGTTAAATTGGAAAGGTGGAGTGGTGAATGACCAAATCTTGAAAAATATACATAAAGATCAGATTTTATTAATATTGGATTAATATTTCATGTATTATTGTGTTTGTGGGGTTTAACTCAAGCGTACGGTCTTAAAAACGCGAATTACGCAGAACCGGGTGACCTGAAAACGTGAGATTTAGAAAAGTGTTATAAAAATATTATGAAGTTGTTATGAAGTGTTAAAATGGCTAATTTTAATATTTCATGAGAGCCTTGGGTTTATCGGAGTGTTTAAACGTCATTAAAAATGAAACCGTGAGTCGAAAACACGTTTGGTGACACCGGTTCTTGATAAAAGTGACGTAAGCTATAAAAATGACACGACAAGTATAAAACTCTTTTGTAAACATGAAATAGTTTAAAAATTCATAAAAATATGTAAATTATCATAGTCTAGGGTTGGTTCACTTTGTCAAAACCTTAAAACGTAAATTTAAACCGGGTAAAACGTAACGGTGCAAGGTTTACGTAAAAATGGAAAACTTGAAAAGTGACTTTTAAAATAGGATTGTAAGGAAAAAAATGATGCATAAAAAGTGTAGAATGGACGTAGTCTAGTCGCGGTTGAATTAATTGAACGTGTTATGACAAAACGCGGATAACTTCCGATGAAGCTAATTATTTAAGAATAGAATAGTTAAATACTCTTAAGATTAATGACATGAAAATTTTGAAATGTCACATATCACAAACTTGATTGCATGTATATGGGTTAGTGACAACATTATCCAAACCCTTAGGGGTTTCACGGCTAACCATGGCATTGCCATTAGTAATCACCTTACTGGTTGGTATCCACTTAAGTTCAACATGCTTAAAAATTCTACCAGTTGGTATCCACTTTAGGCAAGAACTAGGATTATTAAGTTTCTTATGCACAGAAGATGTCTTTCTATAAATCCTAGGCTTAACAGGTTGAAACTTAGCAGTGTTCTTCACTAAAGCAGGAGGCATCAAAAGAGGTTGTGAGCCTAAGATTCCATCCTTATGCAGTTGTGCTCTTTTCCTAGCCCTTTCTAGATCACAGTTCTTGTACAGGTCATAAGAATTTAGAATTTTAATGCTTGGTTTCGACACAGTTTTAGAACTAATCCTGAAGAAGCTGGGTGCAGGAGAAGGGGAATCTACTTGTTGAGATGTACCAGAGCTAGAAGGAATTTTATTGGGCAGATACTGTGTAGTGACTGGTTTTGTCAAAACTTGTTCCACATCAACTTGGGAGGCAAACCGGGTTTTTGAAAATTTTGATCGTCCAGATCTAAATGCAGTCGGTTGTCTAACAACTGATTGGTTTCTATTTCTTTGAAAAACTGGTTTCCCCAAGATTGATGGTTTTGCAAACTTAGTGTTCACACTATTCTCTGTTGCTTTTCTAAGCTCATGATTTATTGTTGTGACAGTGAATCCCACTTCCTGGAGTTGTGCTTTGAATTCATCATATTTGTTAGTCCAAGAGGTAGTTTGTTCTATAGACTTAGTTCTTTTTTCTTTGATTGACTCATTTAGATTTTTACATTGCATTTTCAAAGACTCATTTTCCAATAGTAATTCAGCCATTTTTGTCTCAGAATTTCTAGTCGCAATCTCATTACTGACAAGTTTAGCTTTAACTTCATTACACATATCACACATCTCAGGAACACGGTATTTTAGGTTGTTGATTGTCAAGTTTTTCGATTCTAGCTGAGCTTTCAAATCATTAATCATAAAGAATTCACGAAAGTCCGGAAGTTCTGGTTCTTTACTAGATTGATTAGTTTGAAAACTTTCTTCCTTTTGTTGCATTGCAATCTCAAGTGAGATACAATGTTTTTCGAGTTGTAAAAATCTGTTTGAAAGTTCATCAAAAACCCTTTTATCAACCATACTATTTGACTCATCATGATTCAGCATGCTGATCACCTTCTCCCCTTTCAGGATTCTTATTTGTTGAATCTGACATGATATTGCTATCAGTCTTTTCTGACAAATAAGTATCATATGTAGGTAAGATTTGATCAGTATGCAGACGATCATTAGGAGGCACATTATGATGCTCAGTTAGGGGTACCTCAACACACGACATCTGTTCTTTTACTGTTATGAAATCTGCATTTGTGTCATGCGTAATAAGTGTCACTGAACTGCTGGTAGTGTCAATCTTATCAGTATCTGATCCTTTGCATATCGTGACACCTGACTCACCATCCAATGTTTTACCCGAATCACCACTACCATCACATAATTGTACCCGACTTTCCTTCACCTTGTCATCATCCTTAAGTTGATATTGTGCACTTTCCTCAATGAACCTCTTCACATCACCCATGAGTTGGATGAGTGTATCTCTGAATGTGTCAACCTCAATTCCTGTATGATCAGCAAAACACTTATATGTCATCTGACTATCGTAGTCATAATCCAAAGTGAATTTCGAATTAATGAACACTTGGAGTTGTTGGTTGAGTACACTAAGGGCAGCCATGGATCCAATTTTGGAAGATTTTCCTTGGTTAAGTTGTTGTTGCAATTGATCTAAGTTAAGAATCATTGTGTCTGTGAAAGTCTGAACATCTTGACCAAAGAGTGTTGCAAATGCACGTTCGAATCCCATTATGAATTCAGTTCCCTCTAAAAGTACCGAGAGGTGTGAGTGAAGTTGTTGAAAGCATACAATGGAGCAGTCCTTAGCATTGCTGATTGATACAAGTGGCTGACTGAACTCTTTCTCTTGAGAGTCTGAGCTTACTGAATCCTTGTCATATAGTTCAGGAGTATTTGTCATTTGTGTTGTATTGGGGTTCTTGTGTTCATCGACCATATCGTACAGTTTGAGAATTTCAGGGATGACACTCTCTGACGTGCTTGTCATACTTAGATTACTCATTGATTTAACTTATTGTTGTGACAACAATTAAGGGTATAGGGGTGTCAAATAGTACTAGCCAAGAAGATAACCACTACTCAAATGAGATTACCGCTGGCTCGAAACAAACCGCTGAGCAGGTAACCGCTGCCCATGTAACCGCTATCTATTAACCGCTGACAAAAGGTAACCGCTGCCAAAAGTAACCGCTGAAGAGTAAACCGCTGAAAGATAAACCGCTGGTACACTAAATGACAGTTTTAGCAAACCGCTGATAGCAAACCGCTGAAACAGTACATAGTACAACGTTATGTTCGCTGACCAAGTGTACTAACCGCTGACACTAACCACTATAACCCCAAACTAACCGCTGCCAAGAAAATTTTTACCGAGGAGAAAACCACTGCCAAGAAAGATGTCCAAAATCACTCGTACACTTCACACACGTAAGATCTAGCCACACCAACTGATAAACTAGATGAATGTAACCCCTCTAATCCAAGAAGTACAAGAAAGAACACAAGAAACACCACGAACAAGCTCAAATATGAGTAAAACCTTCCTAAACTAATAGAAACTAAAACAAACTATACACCAACCAAGTACCTACGATCCCTAGGATGTAACCATGGCTCTTGATCCAATTGTAGGATACTGTTAGGTCACCATTTTGTAACATAGAATCATGTAATCTTAGAGAGAGAAAGAAAGAAGAGAGAGAGAGAGAGAGAGAGAGAGAGAGAGAGAGAGAGAGAGAGAGAGAGAGAGAGAGAGTGTGTGTGTGGAAGGAACTCTAGTGTGTGAAAAGAAACACAATCTATTACTAAGAGAACCAACACCCTCCTTGGAGGGTTACATGAGTATTTATATTCTATGTCTAGGGTAGCTTACATCTTTACCACATTAGCACTATTGTCCCCTAGACTTTGACAAAACATGTAAACTTCACATGATTACATGAAAACATAAATATAACTTAACTTAATAATTGTTTAGAGCAACCTACTACAAAACTTAATGACCGACACTTGATGTTAATGAAATGTAATCCTAACAATCTCCCCCTAAGGGTCGGTCATCAAAGGTTGTGTGACGTCATGATGAGACGAAAAGTGTTCCGCTTTTAGGGGGTCATTTAACCCCTAATTCGTGTAAATGTGATCAAATATTGCCCTAAATCGTTCCTTTTGTCAATTTAGGTATTTTTGAGAGGAAATCTGGAAAACTTGCAATTTTGGACGTTTTTGGAGCATAAAAGTGAAGAAAACGACAAAGTCTCAAAAGAAGCTGGAAATACTACCTGACGACGTCAGAGTCACAACGTGACGCCGTCAGCAAACCTTGACAAAGGAGTGGAAATCACTTTTCAAATGATGGGCCAGAGAAATTTGGTGATTTTACACCTGACGCCGTCAGGTGTTATTGAGTGTAGGCCGTCAGGTTATGTTTTAAAGAGTGACGGCCCAAAAGAAATTATAAGGTGACGGTGTCAGAAGTAGATCTAGGCCATCCGAGAAATCTTATGGCGGCGGGCTAACGGCGTCAGACCCTATAACCTGATGCCGTCAGAGTGTAAAATTCTACATATAGTTTTGTATTTTTCATTCATTGTGTGGAACTTTTGGGGGAGAACTTTTAGGGCAAAACCCTAACACGAATTTCCTGTACTTTTTAGGGTTTCCAACCCTTGGAACCCTCATGCTTAATTAAAGATAAGTCTTCACTTTAATTTAATCAATATGTCTATGTGTTGGTTAATTATCTATCGTGCTTGTCTTTTAATTAACATGCTCGGCTAAATTCTCCTTGTGTTTGCTTAGATCTAATGAAACCTAACTATTGATTATTGGTTAATTGATGTGTTGTTGTTTGTTGGGATGATTGTTCCATCGATGTTAGGCTCAAGAAAACTGGCTAACCTCCTTTAATGGTAACCTGCTTGAACGTCTTGGGAAACATGTAGCCAAGGCATACTAGGCTATTAAGGTAGTATTTAACGCATGAGCCACTATTTACAATCCTTATGGTTGTGCCGTGCATGGCATAGGAGGAGATAAGAGCTCATAGAATTGGAGAGAAATGTATGTCACTCCATGAGTTATTAGGAATACACCCTTCATCCACACAAGTAACATACATATCAATTAACCGGTAAAAGATAGTTAGGGAGTAGTGAAGTCTATGTAAACACAATTTTCCTCCATATAGTTGTCACAAACCAATAGTTTAGATATTTTATTTTATTGCAATTGTAGTTACCTTGGGTTAGTTGACTAGCAACTAATTCCGCCCACTCTTCAAAACTGAGATTTAATTGCTTTCATAAAAATATAAAAATACAAAAAGAATCCTCTTCCACCTCTAGACCTAGTAGAGTAGCCTTTCTCTCCTAGCGAACACTATTCCTATGAGAGAACGATCAATCCCCCGTACTTACCACTATCCTATACTACATCGGTCAGGTACACTGCCTGGTGGGGTTGTAAGCCTCTTGAGATCCCTCGAGAGGTAAAACCTGTTGTAAGGTCACAAAACCACGCATCAAGTTTTTGGCGCCGCTGCCGGGGAATAGTTATTGTTTAGGTAGAATTTTTTATTTTATTAGGTCTACTCGCTAGAATCCTTTCTAGTGAGATTTTTATTTTATTTTTCTAGGTTTTCTTTAGTCTATCTTTTTCTTTGTGTTTTTGTTCGTAACCATTACCATCCGCCATCATGGAAGGTGGTAACGTCCTTGATCCAAACTACCCACCACAACCAAACCAACCTCCTAGACCCCGTACCTTAGGAGAGTATTTTCGACCTAGCCATCTTGGCTATCGCACACCATTGAGCTCACTCAAGGGGCCAATGTTACTCCCTTGTGATCCGACACCATCCGATTGGTGCAAAGCGGATGCGCATTCCATGGACTTCGTTCTGAAGATCCAAATCAACATCTCAAGGATTTCCTCAAAATCGTAGATTCCATAGACCTTGATGTTGCCACTCGAGAGATGACCCGATTGCGTCTCTTCCAATTCTCTCTACGGGACCAAGCTAGTCAATGGCTTGAACGACTTCCCGCAGGATCCATCACCTCTTGGGACGATCTAACAACTCGCTTCCTTGCTCAATTTTTCCCACCGGGGAGAACTACCAAGTTAAGGAATGATATCTTGGCGTTCCAACAACGGCAAGGCGAAACCCTCTACGAGGCATGGACTCGATTCAAGGACTTACTCCAAAAAGTCCCTCATCATGGCATAGACCTTTGGCTCCAAGTCCAAATCTTCTATGACCACATCAATCTCCACACGAGGCAAACCATTGACCAAGCGGCCGGTGGCAAGCTACGTGATCTAACTGCGGAACAATCATGGGATCTCCTAGAAGATCTTGCTCTTTATGACAACGAAAGCTGGAATGATCCCCGTGATTTGAATAAAATGGTCAAGGCAATATCCTTGCCTTCGAATAATTCAAGCACTTCCGACCGTCGGATCATAGAACTTGAAGACCAAGTCAAGTTTCTCATGAAATCCTACGAAGCTCCTAATCCTTCAAGCCAAGTGAACAAAATCACTTCTTCGTGCGAATTATGTAGTGGTCCCCACGACACTCGTGATTGCATGGAACTCCCCGAACAAGCTTTTGCGAACTACGCATCCACGCGTACCGACGGAGCGGGAGACAACTGGTACACTTTCAAACCCAAGTCAAACCCTTATGGTGATTCATACAACCCCTCATGGAAAAATCACCCAAACCTTAAGTGGAAGTCAAACCAAAACGCACCCCAAAACAAATCTTCCAACCCACCTAATCGGTTCCAACCCAACGGTCCCTCCTCAAACCGTACCTTCAACAACAATCCTCCCAACAACTATGGTAGCACCAATAATATTGAAGGATTGATGTTGAATTTTATGGCANAAACCCAAGTCAAACCCTTATGGTGATTCATACAACCCCTCATGGAAAAATCACCCAAACCTTAAGTGGAAGTCAAACCAAAACGCACCCCAAAACAAATCTTCCAACCCACCTAATCGGTTCCAACCCAACGGTCCCTCCTCAAACCGTACCTTCAACAACAATCCTCCCAACAACTATGGTAGCACCAATAATATTGAAGGATTGATGTTGAATTTTATGGCATCACAAGAAGCTCGTATAGCTAAATTCACATTCGAATTTAATCAACAACAAGTAGAGATGACCAATAAGATTGACAACTTGTTGAAGGCTCTCAACAACCAAGTGCTATCACCTCCACATAAGGACGCTAGGAACACTAGTAGCGGACCCCAAGTCAAAGACCCTTCTTCATCCAAACATGTCCACTTCGTCAACGTTGTATCCATTAGACCAATTGATAGGAGTGAGGATGATAGTGAATCAAAGGATGATGTTAAGGAAATAGAGGATGATAAGAAGACTACTTCAATAAGTTACCAACTAGGGAAGAGCGAGCATACCATAAGGATCTATTCGATGACTCCGAGACACCATACTTCCTAGGTAATCAAATCTTCAAACTAGGCGATCCTTCGAATCTCAACATACCATGCAACATCGGACACTTGCATGTGTGGAAAGATTACATCGACCCTAGATCGCCCATTAAAATCATGACTAGAGCCCAATACAACTTGATAATGAAAAACCAACTTGGGTATAGGATATTCCCCGATAAAGGATGGATTAGTAACTTCACGGGAAGAGTTAAGGGATTACCGGTATATGTAGGGAACTTCACCTATTTCACCGACTTTGTGATTGTAGAAGATATTCGCCCATAGTCGATGCTAGTTTGACCCAAGTAGTTTTAGGCAAGCCGTTTATCGAGGTCTCTAGAATGACTTATGAACCTTCCTTAGGGATAGTTAAATTTAAGGATGAGACCGATGAAGTGAACTACCAAATGCCATATAAGATAGAGCAATTCCAACACTTGTCCAATGTTGAGAAGGAACTCAAACAAGCGGTTTACTATGGCAATGATGAGGATAGACGTAGGGGAGTAGACTATGTCATGGAAAGGATTTTCGGTTTCTACAAAGATTGATTGAAACTAGGACCGGAATACAAAACTGGAAGAGAGGATGACGTAGATACCATGACCAACGATGAGGTCACGTAATATACGGTGACTTTGAGTCTAGCTACAAGACTCGTAAATAAAGAAAAGCGCTTCTTGGGAGGTAACCCATGCTTTGTGTTTGTTTGATTGTTTATTTGATTTTATTTGCTTCCGTATGTAAGTTATATTTCTTGTTATTGATTCATGCTTCAAGCTAAAATGTGAAAATGCTTTATTTTGTTTTTAACTTCGTCTTAACTACATATAAAGGTATTTCGTAAAAGCTAAGTGTAAGGGAAATCTATATCGGTTTATAAAGAACGAATGAACATGAATCATAACAATGAAATTAACATACATATTAGTATTTGTTAGAGTCAAATACTTGTATCGAGTCATAATGAATTTTTGTAGGAATTCCAGGAAGTAAGATTTAGTTTTTCCAGAATTTTTTTCCGGAAACTTAACATGAGAATTCTGTCAGATCATTTCTGACGGCGTCAGGAATAATACCTGACGGCGTCAGGCTATAATTTTCTGCAATTTTTGAAAGTTTTGTATTTCTTCTGGAAACATAAAAAGTTTTGTCAATTCTTTAACTTATAATCTCCAGGAATTCTACAAAAATATTCATTCCACAAGCATTATATCCTTATATAGATTATACCGCCGATTTTATGCGAGGTTGGCCTTTATCTTTTTCAGGTTAACAGGTTATTTTGGACAAGAAGACGATTATTATTTTGGAAGGGAAGCTTTGAGCGTTCATCTTTCTTGGAAGAAGATCTAACCATGTTACCTCACTATCCACATCAAACGATTCAGGGGAGTATTTGATTTCATTCTTTCATTTTATTTACTTTTACATCTTTTATTTGAACATTGGGGACAATGTTCGGTTTAAGTGTAAGGGGGGGTAAATGAATTCACCATTGAGAATACTATTACGCTTGGTGTTTTGCTTTGTTCGATAGTAAATGTGTAATAAAACCAAGAGAAATATTTGTTAGGGCAATTTTAGTGCCAATTTTAAATTTTTTACAACATTTAGAAGTGAAACCTTGATCTTAATGAGCATCTCATGGATAGGAAATTGTATGACTAGCACAAAACCGTACCACTAAAAAATTTTCCACCCCAAATATGTGAGGTTCGCCCCTAGAATTGGTAGGAAAAGCATCGATCTTTGGTGCTATGATGTGTGTACCGGTAGCATTTAGATTCTAGAACTTGCGTTAGGACCATCTCAAATCCACAAGTGAGACTACATTCGTGTAGTTAAGATCTACTACATGATAAGAGGCATTAGGATTAATCCATTGTGTTACACCCGTGTTTTTGTTATAATTACATTGACTTCATTGGTCAAGTAATTCTCCCACACCCTTTGCGTTGTATCCATTTTTGGTACACGATACCCCTAGTACACCCCTCCGAGCCTATCTTTCGTTTCGACCTTTGAGCATCTTACTCAAAGTGAGAATTTGTTACACCCCACTTAAATGTACACCCAAATCGCCTTAGCCTAACTTGTATGCACTCACCTTTGGTGCATTATTGTGACAACATTTGTTAAACCTTTAGTTAATTATCTAGTCAATTACATGGTTGCTAAGTCGAGTCATATCCTTGTACATATTGTTTTGGGACTCATGGGTAAAGTACTAGTGTAATGGAGTAATGGGGAAGAACAACATTATTACCCCCATATGTGCTAAATATCTTAAAAGTACTCCAAGTTTTTCAATTATCTTAATTCGAGTCATTAGAATAGTAATTGTAAAGTTATGTAAAAGTTCAAGTGTAAGGGGAGAACCGAGGCCCCTATGATGTATTATTTTGGATGGTAGGGCAAGAGTGTATGCAAAAAAAAAGAAAAAAAAATCGAAAAATCAAGAAAAATACAAAAAAATATGAAAAAGAGAAGTAGAAAAAACATACGGACTACCATCCCGTTTCCTTTTATGTTTCCTTTTAGTTTTGTTATTTTATTTTTAGCTTTAGATTGAGTCGAGTCTTGACTTAAGCAACGATGTACAGTGCATGTATTTAATCATGATAATTAACTCGCCACCATAAAATACCCTTTATTCCAACCAAACCGTGTTTATCATATCCCTACACCTTACATTATAACCCTTTGGAAAGCCCTCTTTGATAGTTTATCTTAGGTGCTTACGCCTAGTGGAGGAGTAATTGATCCTCTCCCAAGCCTATGGTAATCTATTTGCTATGACAGGTAGTGAGTGATATTTTCCGTTTTCATTTATGAGATATAATTCTATGACACTTGAGACGTGAGAGTATCCAAACACTATTTGTGAGGTGCTAGTGTATGATTTCCGTGCTTGTGATGATTAGGGTCTAACAACTATTTGTTGTAATTACTTTTATATTCGTGTTAAATGACCCCTAACTCATATTTTGATTAGAATAAAAGCTCATTTGCTTGAGGACAAGCAAATCCCAAGTGTAAGGGTATTTGATGAGACAAAAAGTGTTACGCTTTTAGGGGGTCATTTAACCCCTAATTCGTGTAAATGTGATCAAATATTGCCCTAAATTGTTCCTTTTGTCAATTTAGGTACTTTTGAGAGGAAATCTGGAAAACATGCAATTTTGGACGTTTTTGGAGCATAAAAGTGAAGAAAACGACAAAGTCTCAAAAGAAGCTAGAAATACTACCTGACGGCGTCAGAGTCACAACATGACGCCGTCAGCAAACCTTGACAATGGAGTGGAAATCACTATTCAAATGACGGGCCAGAGAAATTTGGTGATTTTACACCTGACACCGTCAGGTGTTATTGAGTGTAGGCCGTCAGGTTATGTTTTAAAGAGTGACGGCCCAGAAGAAATTATAAGGTGACGGCGTCAGAAGTAGATCTAGGCCACCCGAGAAACCTTACGGCGGCGGTCTGACGGCGTCAGACCCTATAACCTGACGCCGTCAGAGTGTAAAAGTCTATATATAGTTTTGTATTTTTCATTCATTGTGTGGAACTTTTGGGGGAGAACTTTTAGGGCAAAACCCTAACACGAATTTCCTATACTTTTTAGGGTTTCCAACCCTTGGAACCCTCATGCTTAATTAAAGATAAGTCTTCGCTTTAATTTAATCAATATGTCTATGTGTTGGTTAATTATCTATCGTGCTTGTCTTTTAATTAACATGCTCGGCTAAATTCTCCTTGTGTTTGCTTAGATCTAATGAAACCTAACTATTGATTATTGGTTAATTGATGTGTTGTTGTTTGTTGGGATGATTGTTCCATCGATGTTAGGCTTAAGAAAACTAGCTAACCTCCTTTAATGGTAACCTGCTTGAACGTCTTGGGAAACATGTAGCCAAGGCATACTAGGCTATTAAGGTAGTATTTAACCCATGAGCCACTTTTTACAATCCCTATGGTTGTGCCGTGCATGGCATAGGAGGAGATAAGAGCTCATAGAATTGGAGAGATATGTATGCCACTCCATTAGTTATTAGGAATACACCCTTCATCCACACAAGTAACATACATATCAATAAACCGGTAAAAGATAGTTAGGGAGTAGTGAAGTCTAAGTAAACACAATTTTCCTCCATATAGTTGTCACAAACCAATAGTTTAGATATTTTATTTTATTGCAATTGTAATTACCTTGGGTTAGTTGACTAGCAACTAATTCTGCCCACTCTTCAAAACCGAGATTTAATTGCTTTCATAAAAATATAAAAATACAAAAAGAATCTTCTTCCACCTCTAGACCTAGTAGAGTAGCCTTTCTATCCTAACGAACACTATTCCCTGTGAGAGAATGATCAATCCCCCGTACTTACCACTATCATATACTACATCGGTTAGGTACACTGCTTGGTGGGGTTGTAAGCCTCTTGAGATCCCTCGAGAGGTAAAACCTGTTGTAAGGTCACAAAACCACGCATCACGTCATCATCTTTGTCTTTCATCTTTGACATTCATAGCACTGGACGTCTTCAAATAATGGTTAGATAGATAATGATTCTTCGTTCATCATTCTTGGTTCATCGTTGTTGTGGAAGTGAAAATATTATGAAGTTGTCTGCCATTTGTCACTTTGTCGCCTTTGGTGGTAGCACGTCATTCCAACATGCTCATACGTCTTTGAACTTCGTGATACATACTAATGTTGTTCCCTTTCATTCAGTTTGATCTTAGTCTCTTAACTTTGTAGATTCCTCTCTTTGATGTAGAGTCTTTCTTAGAACTTTGTGAAGCATAGATCATTGGGGGAGCTTATATAGACCTTTTGACGTGGGTATGAGCATGTGGAATCTTACGCCATGGAGGTGAGGTGAGCTGCATTAAAACCGTTAGTAATAAACAACTAGTACTTACAGGTTCGGAATTAGAGATTGTCAACAGCATAGTGTGAAGACTCCTTCTAATCCTTACCAAGGCTGTTCCCAAATCGGATGCCCTCGAAAGAGCTTACAAGACCTACCAAAGTAGATCAACGATTGGGTGAGTCGCTGGAGATCACCCCACGACTGTTGACCGTAATGGCACACCACCGCGAACACTAAGCGTACCCCACAAGGAGTTACCGAAGTGACCTGCTGTCAGGGCTGCTTGATGTTGACCCTGGTAGGATTTCCGTTCAATCATTGAGAAATACATAAATAATTCCTCTCTTAAACGTTCTTGGCAGACTACTAAGATCTGCGTAGGACTCGATAATTTACACTTAGTGTCCTTTGATGTAAGAACACTTAGTGTGGAAGTATTTTGTGTTCCTAAGAGATCCTTTTATGTAATCTCATGGCTCTAGACTCGATAAGTGCACATTTGGTTTCCTATGCGGAGGCATGGAGCAGAGGGTCTCCTGTTTCAATATCAACCATCTCTAATAGACAGTCGATAGATTACAATGGTTCCCCGTGAGAATGAAACAAGCATCTTTTGAGAGATGCCTAAGTGGCTAAGAAGGTTTAGTGCATTGCGTCACTGGGTCCTGATCGTCGTAATCTAGCAAGGGTGAGCTTGTAAACCACGGATCTTTGTCCCAACGAGGGTTGAATTGATCTTGTCACTCGAGTCGTGAGTTATGTGAGATGAATAAGTTTGAAAGATGAGATTTGGTTTTAGTTTATACTACGAAAACTTGTTTGAAACTTAAATGAAATGAAGAACGAGATTAAATGAAATAAGTTGAACAAGAAAAGAAAACATAAGTCTAGATTAAACGAAAGAGAAATTAAGTTTAAACTACAAACTATTAAAGAAAGTAATAGGGAAAATGTTTTTGGAGTTTTGATTTTAATTAACGAAAAGAAAAATTAGACTAAAGAAATTATAAAAGATATAACGTAATAAAACTTGAACTAATTCAGAGAATAAAGTTAACTAAGTTATAATAAAACTAAAAAGGTTTTAAGAAATTTTGACGGAGTTTCTTTTAGTTATAAAATAAATGAAACCTCACTCGATTAACGATGAGGTGGATAAAAGCCAAGCCCGGCTTATAAAACAAATGAAAGTCGAACTCAAAATGAATAAGACTGGACACTAAACGACCATACTCGCAATAACCAAACAAATGATACTCGCTATAGACTAAATAACCATACTCGCAAAAGGGAACAAGAAACCATACTCGCTAACTATTATAAACTCCATACTCGCAATACAAAGAACTCAATACTCGCTAAGAAAATAAATCAAACTCGCAATAAAAGTTTTATGATACTCGCTATATTTAGGAAACCATACTCGCTATAATTAAACGGACCATACTCGCAAGAATACTTTCATACTCGCAATAAGAGGACAGCCAAGTGATACTCGCTGTCTAGACACTAGCTTACTCGCTATTTAAAACAAATGATACTCGCTAAACAATTGTGATACTCGCTAAACTCATGATTTCATACTCGCAAAAAGACCAAAAATGTTCATACTCGCTAAATTAAATTGCTTACTCGCTAAACCCTAAAACTAAATTATCAAACTCGCAAAAACTCAAGTTAAGACGCTGGAACTTTTTTAGACTCAAAACTATAGATTAATTCTAATAAAAACTTATTAAAACTACGTAGAAAACAATTTTAAGAAACTAAATAAGGTGTTAAAAAGCCAACAACACCAAACCAAACACTAACCCATTATTTTTTATATCATTCGAATACAAAACAACATGCAAAGGTGGTAGAAATAATAAAAGCTTTTTGTAGATTATGATGACACGAAAATAAGCTCAAAAGAGATGTAAAGATTAAAAAGAAAGATTGTAAAGAGGCGTAAATAAGCTAGATGAAAGGTTTAAGACATGAAAATAAGCTTGCATAAAATAAAACTTACACTAATACAATAAAACTAATGACTCAATAAAAACTAGCTAGACTCCTCACAAATGAGGCTAGGGGGTTCTATTTAAAGGAGCCAAGGAGGCATCCTTGTTTACATCGTGTACACTTTGCCCCCTAGACTTTTTGCGTTCATGAAAACTACACATAAACTTCTATTTCAAAGCTACTAAACTTTCTAAAGACTAAACGTAAATCCTTGTAACTTGAGGTAGCGTGTTGACGTTCTTTCCAAAGGTCTTCAAAAGCTTAAAAGTGATCACTTGCTCGAATTTGTGAAGCTTATCTTGAATCTTTGAACTTTGATTAAGCGTCTCTTTTATTTTCTCGAGCCCTTAAGAAATAAATTCGTCGTCACGGGCTTTTCTCAAGTAAATTTCATCATTGGCTTCACTTTAGACTCTTTTCCACATCTCGTGCTCGTTTTAGGCTTTTTGGTTGATTTCTATGTTGATTTTGCAATATCCTTACCTGCACAGTCACAAACACAAAAACACGACATCTTTGGCGTTTAACGTTAGTTTTTGGTCTAATAGAGCCTGAAAATGGTGAATAAAAGGTATGTGAATAAGCACATACCAAAATCCCCCAGACTAAGGTATTGCGTGTCCTCACGCAATGTAATCACGTCACGCCTTAAAGATAAATAATTTCACACCTCTCTTTACTAACTTTGAAAAGTAGCAAAACGTTCAAAAGAGATACGAAATCATTTATTCCCTAAAACGCCCCGGTTTTCTATTTTCGACTATGTACATCATATATTACACNATATCCTTACCTGCACAGTCACAAACACAAAAACACGACATCTTTGGCGTTTAACGTTAGTTTTTGGTCTAATAGAGCCTGAAAATGGTGAATAAAAGGTATGTGAATAAGCACATACCAAAATCCCCTAGACTAAGGTATTGCGTGTCCTCACGCAATGTAATCACGTCACGCCTTAAAGATAAATAATTTCACACCTCTCTTTACTAACTTTGAAAAGTAGCAAAACGTTCAAAAGAGATACGAAATCATTTATTCCCTAAAACGCCCCGGTTTTCCATTTTCGACTATGTACATCATATATTACACTACTTTAGCTTATGACGGTGTGCTTGACTTTCATTATCTTTCAATAACGATTAAGGGTCATAGAGTAAGAACACGATTCATAGAAAAGTGACCGATTGGATAAAATTCATCGTCCCTGATTTTTCACAAGCCCCCAAACTAAGCGTAAAAATGGATCACTGTTTAATTACAAGTTAGATGCCAACGCTACTCATGGAAGTTACTCGTGTACCGCTTGCTCCCATTTTCCTATTTTTGTATCTCATTATTTTATTTTTGTGAGAGAAATGAATTTCTTCATAAGTATCTCGTTTCATAGTTTTTAGTCCGATAAATATACCAAGTTCAAACGCTAAGTAGTTATCGATCTTCCCTTAAGAAGGTCTGCAAGAGAAATGTGGTCCACATCAAGGATATTGGATACATACAAAGACTTTGGAATACATCAAAATAGACATAAGTTGGAGAGTACCTTCACGTGCACCTCATGCGCCCGATCTAGGATCATTCGCATGCACCTCACATGCTACCAACTTTAGTCTTAACACTTAAACTCATTATCCATAAATCTTCAACATACACTCATATATTATAAATATATTATAAAAATTATTATATCATAAATGTAAGTAATATATATTCTAGAATATTATAATTACTAATTATCTAGATTTACATTCTTAATTTCTATTTAAATTATAAAGTATTTAGAAATTATGTATTTAATTAGTAATAATAAATAATTTAATATTGAAAATATATTTTCTTTTTCCAATACTTTCTTTTCTCATTATTTTATAATATAATTTTTATCATCACCATAATTTATTATATATATTTTACCATTTTCACTTTTTATTTTATTACGATACGTTATTTATAACGTAAACTAGAATTTTTTTTTTAAAACATTCTATTATTATTTTACTATTTTTGAATTAACTGATATAGTAAATCAATTCTTTTTATTCCTTATATCTTAACTCACATATATATCCTATTCCCATCAAGGAATACCCCATCACATAATTCCGTTATTTTTGATGTACAAATTATTGCACCACCTCTTTATAAAACACCCAGTAATTATTCTATACTCCTTTTGGTATTTGACAGTTACCCTTTTTTTTACTTTATTTTACCGAATCCTTTTCATTTATTTTACTGTTCAGTGAGTCAATCAAATGTATCTCCTTTGGATTTTGACTGTCTATCTATACGTTTTATGAAATGATATTATCTTTGTACACCCACTCATTTTTATAATATTTACTATATCTGTATTTCTTATATTCATAAAAAATAAAAGAAATAACTTGGAATTAATTCGTTTGACGGATCGATTACCAAAATTAACTATTTTCAAATTCCCAAAACCATTACAATAACTCAAAAATATTCTATCCTCCTAAATTTCATAACTTCCTTGCACCCTAGGGATTTTCTTAAGTTTTTAGCGGGCCTAGCTCAATCTCTCATACTACTCCCGAACCCAGAGTCCACTTTAGCGCGTTGTTCCATAGTCAAAGATCCTCCTCTAAGACTCATACCAGCCTATATGCACCTGGGATGTCTGTAGAATCTTCTATGGTATCTCCACTAGTTTCCCGATCTCCCGCCATTCGCTAATTGACTATAAAGACGTAACCTTTATTGCCATGATCATTAGCACTTCTCCACGCACGAGGCGGACTTATAGTGGTAGCCCTGATATGACCACTAACTGTCCGTTTCTCATTGCGGCTTGATAGTTTGCAGACCTGACTAAATACCTACTCATAATACTTATCACAACTCCGTCAAGATCTCACAATTCCATTGGGTGGAAAGAGATACGAGGCCGCGTTGTCATTCCAATTCGCATGTAACAAAGATCACAGTCTGTATAACCCATCAATTCCCATACACTACAAGCAGGAATGAGATTCTCTTTTAAGAAGATAAAGAACTACTCATGGCTAAAACCTAACATCTTTAATTATTTGCCAGATATGGGGTGAAGCAATTTTGCTGGGAACAAAAAGAAGTGAGTACCTTCGATGAGCCTTAAAAAGATCCATACTACTCCTATGCTTAGCATCTACTTCCTAAAGAAACTCTATATTTCACGTTCTCCGCGTAAATTTAGAATCTCAAATAATGAGATCCGCGATGTTAGACATAATCATTTTTTTAAAGATTTATTGGTTAAGGGAGACAAGTTAGGGCTTCAACACGCCCCGGATCAAAGTCAAAATTTTTATTCTCACTCTTACCTAGTAGGAAGTCAAACCGGTGTCAAAACTTTTATTCTATTTTTGCATAATTTTTAATTTTTTCTCATTTTTTCTTTTGGAATTTTTTCAAAATTTTTTTTTTGTGGGTTTTTTGAGAAAAGACGGGGTTGCCGTAAGTAAACGAACAATGGTGAAAGTGCTAGCGGTCAATCAAATCGAGATTTCAACCCCCCCCCCCCCCAGACTAAAGATAAAACTTGTCCTCAATGTTTTAAAAGGTAAGGGTAATCTTAACAATAAATCTAAGGCCGTTTATTAAGTATGCCAAAGATACCATTAGTCGATAAGATTTGGATATTTTTATTTCCAAGCAGCATCAATACATGGGACTCGAGTGGAGATGAGACGATCCACGAGCACGAGAGTCATCATGAATTGGGGAAATCTGCACAAACATAAACAACCAAGCAAACACAAGATTGGAAGAGGTCTCCCTCCTCGCGTTACTTATTAGAACTAGAAACATAGATGGATAAGCCTGGGGTGCCTCCCACGAAGCGGTATGTTTTTGGTCACCGAGTCACTTAGCTTGACTCGGTCCCGAATTAGTTGTCCTTGGGAAAAGTCTGGAGATCTGGGATAACCAAAGATGGTATGTCCCCTCCAAAGTAATGTTTTAAACGATGACAGTTTACCTTGAAATTTGGCCCATTTGGTTGAGAAAGTTCAATAGTACCATATGGAAAAACTTGGGCAACGGTAAACGGTCCAGACCAACGGGACTTAAGCTTCCCAGAAAATATTTTTAACCTTGAGTTAAAAAGCAAAACTTGATCACCGACATTAAAAACACGATTTTTGATTTTTGAATCATGAATCCGTTTGGTTTTCTCCTTATTAATCAAAGAATTTTCATAAGCTTGATCTCGGAGTTCATTCAATTCATTCAACTGGATTTTTTGGTGATCACCCGCGGTTTTTAAGTCATAATTCACATGATTTAGGGCCCAGTAGGCTCGATGCTCTAGCTCGATCGGAAGATGACATGCCTTTCCATACACAAGCTTGTAAGGGGTACAACCGATTGGTGTTTTATAAGCTGTGCGGAAGGCCCAGAGTGCATCATCTAACTTGTCCGACCAAGAAGAACGATTCTCACCCACTGTCCTTTCCAAAATTCTTTTTAGACCACGATTCGACACCTCGACTTGACCACTAGTTTGAGGATGATAAGCGGTACTAAGTCGATGGGTAACACCATATTTGGACATAACTTTTGAAAATTGGTCATTACAAAAATGAGTTCCACGGTCACTGATAATAGCTCGAGGTGCACCGAATCTGGCAAACAAACTTTTCAAAAATTTTACAACCACTCGGGCGTCGTTATTTGGAAGAGCCTTAGCTTCGACCCATTTAGAAAGATAATCGACCGCCACGAGGATGTATTTGTTTCCTTTTGAAGATGGAAATGGTCCCATGAAATCGATCCCCCAAACGTCAAAGATTTCACAAACTTGAATGGAGTTTTGAGGCATCTCATCCCGCTGCGAAATTTTTCCTTGTCGTTGGCACGCGTCACAAGACTTCACCAGGTCCTGTGCATCGCGGTAGATCGAAGGCCAGAAGAAACCAGAGTCAAAAACCTTTTTAGCAGTAAGATTGGCACCATGATGTCCCCCTGTGGGGCCATTGTGGCACGCCATCAAAATAGCTTCGGCCTCTTTACCATGGACACATCTCCGAATGATTTGGTCGGCACAAACTTTGAACAAATAAGGGTCGTCCCAAAAATAATGTTTAACATATTTGAAAAATTTCTTTTTGTCCTGGGTCGACATTCCTTTTCTGATAAAATTCCCCGCATGGTAGTTTGCAAAATCGGCAAACCATGGGGTACTAGAATCACAAAGTGATACACTCTCAAGTGTCTCAAGAGGAAATGAGTCATCAATATCCTTTTTCTCGAGAACACCTTGATGAGGATTTTCAAGACGGGATAAATGGTCAGCGGCTAGGTTTTCTGCTCCTTTCTTGTCGCGGATCTCGACATTAAATTCTTGGAGCAAAAGCACCCATCGCATTAATCTGGACTTGGCATCTTGTTTGGTCATAAGGTATTTGAGGGCTGAAATGTCCGTATACACTATGCATTTCTTTAAAAGCAGATATGGTCAAAATTTTTCAAAAGCATAAATTACTGCCAACATCTCTTTTTCGGTTGTGGTATAATGAGATTGGGCATTGTTCATTGTTTTGCTTGCATAGTGTATAGGCTGAAAATATTTGTCCTTGCGTTGCCCCAGGACCGCCCCGATTGCATAGTCACTTGCATCACACATTAATTCAAAGGGCAAATCCCAGTCGGGGGCAACTAAAATAGGAGCCTCCGTTAACTTCTTTTTAAGGGTATTAAAGGCATCAATGCATTCATTGGTGAAGATGAACGGGGCATCCTTTTCTAAAAGGTGGGTCAATGGTCGGGCTATTTTCGAAAAGTCTTGTATAAAACGTCTGTAAAAGCCAGCATGACCGAGGAAACTTCGAATTCCCTTGACGGTCGTGGGATGAGGTAGTTTTGCGATAACATCAACTTTGGCTATATCCACCTCAATTCCGGCTTTAGAGATTTTATGGTCGAGGACTATACCCTCTTTAACCATAAAGTGACACTTCTCCCAATTCAGAACTAGGTTAGTATCTTCACACCTTTGGAGCATTTGTTCTAAATGGGAGAGACAAGACGAAAATGAATCACCATACACAGAAAAATCATCCATAAAAACCTCCATTGTCTTCCCGATCATGTTTTGAAAAATAGCGGTTATACACCTCTGGAACGTGCCTGGAGCATTGCATAAGCCAAAGGGCATACGTCGATAGGCAAACGACCCATAAGGGCAAGTGAAAGTGGTTTTCTCTTGATCGGGAGGATCAATGAGAATTTGAAAATAGCCAGAAAAACCATCAAGAAAACAGTAGAACTCATTTCCTGCAAGTCTTTCAATCATTTGATCCATGAAAGGAAGTGGAAAATGGTCCTTTCGAGTTGCTTCGTTGGGCTTTCGATAGTCGATGCAAACTCTCCAACCGGTAACAAGACGTGTAGGAATAAGCTCATTATCATCATTCGTCACGACAGTTATACCACCCTTATTTGGCACACAATGGACCGGGCTAACCCATGAGCTATCAGAAATTGGGTAAATCATCCCAGCGTCGAGTAGTTTTATAACTTCATTTTTGATCACATCATGGATTTTTGGGTTAACCCGTCGTTGTTGTTGGATGGACGGCTTAGATTCGTTTTCAAGTAAAATCTTATGGGTGCAAAAACGAGGGTCTATGCCCTTGATGTCGGAAATACGCCAGACTATGGCATCTTTGTGTTTCTTAAGCATATCAACGAGACGGTTCTTCTCCTCATCTTGAAGGTGTTTAGAAATGATGACGGGAAATTTGTCGGTTCCTTCCAAGAATGCATATTCAAGATGAGGAGGTAGATCTTTAAGCTCAAGTTCTGGAGGCTTTTCGTTAGATGGCTCGACTTCTTTGACTTCTTCAACATAAAGATCCTTCGGAGGGAGAGGTGAAAAGGGATCTTCATTCAAAAGTTTTTCAAGCATAAGAATGTCTCCCTCCGGATCGTAGTAAGAATCATCAGTATCCGATAATGACGATGTATCGGTAGAGAGAAAATCATCAACTTCTTCCAAAAAGAAATCACCTCCTTCAAACGGAGTGAAAGAAGGGGAAGAGTCGGCAATTATAGGTTGAGACGAAGGATAAGAATCATCAATAGAGAGTGAAGATGAAGAATTATTTGTGGGGGTAGAAAGAGAAGAAGTGGGATTGCCACTTGAAAACCCGAGTATCTCTTGAGAATACTCATCAGAAATTTCATCAATAACATCGATTTTGTTTATGGTCATGGGTTCATCGGTGGAGGAATATCTTGCTGTTTGGTCTAAATTAAACGTAACGGCTTCATGACCATCTCGCAAGGTAATTTCTTGATCGTACACATCTATCAAAGCACGGCCCGTCTTTAGGAAACCTCTTCCGAGAATGAGAGGAACCCTCGGATCGGGATCAAAATCGACAACCACAAAATCAGCCGGAAAGTGAAATTTTCCCACATTGACGATGACATCCTCGGCTATGCCTTTAGGAAGAGAGGTAGAACGGTCGGCAAGCTCGAGTGTCATTCGTCTTGGAGTCAAAGCGGGTAAAGACAACTTCTGCCAGACGGAAAACGGCATAAGGCTAATGCTAGCACCTAAATCGGCTAAGGCGAAACATTAAACCATTCCGGGAAAATTGCATGGAATTAGGAACTTGCCGGGGTCTTCAAGCTTTTCGGGCAGCTTCTTAAGAAGCACCGCCGAGCAATTCGCATTCAAAGGTGTAGTCGACATTTCATAAAATTTATCTTTATTATTCAACAAGTTTTTAAGCATCGATGAAAACTTTGGCATTAACACAACAGCATCAGCAAGACTCAAATCAAAGCGAATGTCTTGAAACATCTTAAAAAACTTTTCCTTCATTATGTCATTTTTATCTTGACGTTTTTGCTCATTAAGACTGATCGTTGCAGAACTAGCTATGAAAGCAAGAACCACTAGGTATCGTTGTCCCAACGAGGGTTGAATATGGATCTCGTCACTCAAGACCGTGAGATATGTGTAGTGAATAGGGTTTAAAAGAAGTTTTGGGTTTGTCTACACTACAACGACAAATTAAAGTAAAGTAAAGCGGTAAAACGACATGAAATAAGAAAACAAGTAAAGTAGCATGAAATAAAGCGACTAAAGAAAGCGGTAAATGAAAGCGATAAGTAAATAAAACGGTAAATAAATTAAAAAACAATGTGTTTGCAAAGCGACGCGAATAAGTTCATCAAGCTTGAGGTAAAAGTTTGCAACGAGTTATTCTCCTTTCTCTAGATTAGTTGTTAATTAATCTTTTGAAGAGATAATAACTCGAGACGAGTGAATTAATCGTCCAAAGGTTTCGTCTTTGAATAATCAACTCACACGTCCAAGCAATCTTTCAATTACTTATCACAAACGTTTAACACTCTCACTAAACTCACAAACTCGAGTGACTAAGCAAACACGATTTAAAACTACTCAAGACTCATATTAAAATCTTAAAGCGATAAAGAAAATAAAAGACTTGTAAATATTAAAACGTAAAATGTTTTTGTTTTTTAAATTTAATTAATAAAAGAAAAATAAAGTAAACGATTAAAAGAAAATAAAACAAGTGAAAATAAAAATAAGCTAAGTTAAAAAGATTAAAAGAAATTTCGGCAGAGTTTCGTTTAGGAATGAACCAAACAAAACTCCACTCGATAAAACGATGGAGTAAATAAAAGTCTAACTCGACTTGAAAAAGAAATAAGAAAAGAAGAAGAGAAAACAAGACACGACTCAAAATAAACTTGGACTAAAAATAAAGTTGACACAATAAAAACTAAACTCGCTATGTAATAGAAAATAATACTCGCTACCTATTTAAATAATAAAAAAAAATCAAACTCGCTATATCTAGTTTTCCAAACTCGCTATCCAATTTTAACCAAACTCGCTATGCTACTTTGACTTTCAAACTCGCTATACTACACTGACCAAATCAAACTCGCTATGTATTTTTCTTGCAAACTCGCTATCTAAATTCATTTCATACTCGCTATTGGTTGCAAACATAACTCGCTATAATATGTTGACTTTCTAACTCGCTAGTGAAGTTCAAAATTACGAAACTTGCTACCAAAATTACGAAACTCGCTATGTTCAAAAAGTCTAATACTCGCTATATATAAAAGATTTAATACTCGCTATTTAAAAAAAACTAAACTCGCTACTAAACCCTAAAATTAACGTGACACAAATTTCATAAAAAAAAAATAAATAAGACTTATAAAAACTTGATAAATAAAACGTAAAGACACTAAAATAAGCTCAAAAATAAGCAAACGAGCCACGGCTTCTTTTAAAAGCCTTAACCCATAAGCTTTTTTATGCAACTCAAAAACTAAACCATGCAAAGGTGGTAAATAAAATTTATAAAAACTTGTAAAGATTAAGAAAGAACTTGTAAAGATTAAAGCAATAAAGATTAAAGACAATAAGTAAATCAAGACATGAGAATTAAATTTTGCATTAATAAAAGTTACCTTAAGACATGAAAATAAGCTAAGCTACACCTACTCCTAATCCTAGTCTAATCTAAAGCTAACCATAAAACTAACTCCCTTCACAATGAGGCTTAAGCTTCTATTTATAGGCCAAGAGCTTATAAAGTTTTGACAATGTTGCAACTTAAGCCCTTGAACCTTTACAATTCACGATATTGCACTAAAACTATGTTACAACTATTAAACGTTCTTAAATATCAAACGTAACACTCGGTAACTTGAGGATTTAAGTTGACTCGTATCTCAAAGGTCTTCAAAGATGTAAAAACGTTCACCAGCTCAATTTTGGAAAGCTTCTCATCATGAATATTTTTCAACTTTGATTAAGCGTTTCTTCCATCTTTTTGAGCTTTTAAGAAATAACTTTGTCGACTTGGGCTTTCCTTGAGTAGATTTCATCATTGACTCGGCTTTGTGACACTTTTCCACATCTTGTGCTCGTTTTAGGCTTTTTGGTTGACTTTTGTGCTATTTATGCAATATCCGTCCCTGCACGATCACAAACACAAAAACAAGATATCTTTGGCGTTTCACGTTAGTTTTTGGTCTTTTCTACACTTAAACTAAGGTCAAAAGTATGTGTAAAATAGCACACATCACGCCCTAACTAATAAACTTGAGAATCTTGGTAGGGAAATGAAGAAACTCAAGGAAAGCGTGCATGGTATCCAAGTTGGTTGTGAAATTTGTGAAGGAACTCACCTTGGTAAGGACTACCCGTTAAATAAGGAAGAGAGTAAGATCGAAGAAGTCAAATACAGAGACGGAAGACCTTTTCAAGGGAACGGGTATTGTACGGGAACATAAGGATTTAATTCCCGGTTTAATAGTCGACCTCCCTATGGGGAAAGAAGGCCCACTCTTGAGGAATCAATCAACAAGTTCCTATAAGAATCTGCTAAAAGGGAAATCGAAAAGGAACATTGGCTCAAAAGTTTTCAAGAAGGTATTGAAGCTAATCTAAAGACCCATGACAAAACCCTCAAGAACCTGTAAGCAAAGATAGAACTTTTATCGAAAGACGTCAAGGAACAAATGGTAAATGAAAAAGCTAGAGTTTGTGTGGCTGTACCCGTAAACAGTGAACCTCTTGACACAGCATCCAAGGCCTCTTTGCAACACGAGGCAGAGTTACGCCGTTACACCAATAATGAATTACGGCGTAACAAGGATCCGGAGGGAATGATTATTACCAATGCTAAGGAAGATGCCACAAGAAAGGAAGAACTCAAGATTGTCACAAGTCTTCCTAAAGTGAATAACCAATCTAGAATGCCGATTAAGCTTGAAACGAAGTACCATTGGTGTGTTGCCATTCATGTGGATAATAGGAGATCCTATGACCTATCGCCATAATGCGACCCTAGTAAGGAGTTTTGTGATGGGGGAGGTGATGAAGAAAGGTTACGTGGCAATAAACATTTATGGGATTCCACTCTCGATCAATTTAGGAAAAATTTGAAATGGAAGGGACGATAGCTTTCGACGAATGGGTACAAATCGTCTATGGTAAAGTTGATAGAGAAAAGAAAATGGAGATTTGGGAAGAAGTAAATCGCGTCCACGATGATGACCCATTCCCTAATAATGAAACCAAAAACCTACGAAGAGAGGAAGATCGTGACATGAGTGGTAAAAAAGAGAGTGGCAATGAACATTGGTGCGAGAGGATTAGAATCAACAATGACAACGGAGAATGTAGGATCTACTCCTTGATAGATCTTTGAGCCTGTGGATCGATAGTATGTTAATGTAATCACAAACACACTATGTAGAGAATCTCTGTATTAACTTGTGTCTACGCGGAATATAAACACAAATAAGAACAATATGAATAACTAATAACACTTTGATCCTCTATGGATCTTTATAAAACACTAAAGATTGTTTTCAAGGTCGTACATAATGCATAGCCTTGAGTTCCTTTTATACTACAAGGAACCCTAAACCTTCTTACAAGAAACGTATAAATTAAAACTATAAAAGATATCCTACATATCTTGTCTTAAAATAACTAAAGTCTATCTATTCCATAGCTACGGATACACTATATCCGTCGAAAGACTTCATCCACACGAATATATTTATCAGCAGGAACCACTATAGCTATCCGCAGGAACCTGTCAGAAGTATTCTTCAGCAGTAACTTCTAGAATTCCCAACAGAGAATCATTTTGGGCATCATGTAATCCTTATGGAGATGAGTGCAATGGTGGAAATAGTAAAGAACAAGTTGGAAATATGTCTTACCACTGGGAGTCCACCAATGATAGTGAGAGATGCGAGCTACCATGGGTCGATAGACTAAGTTTTAACGATTGGGTAAAAATTAAGTATGGTAGAGTTGATTCCTTGACTAAGGAGAAAATTTGGCAAGAACACACGAGAAGTATGGATGAAGAGGAGTGCGAGAATTTAAATGAAGTTAAGGAGCATGATTACAAGATAAGTCCGAACGAAAAGAGAGATCAGCAAATCCTTAACTTAATTGAATATAAGCTTGATGATGATTGGTATAAGGGTACGGAATCCGACGATGATGACCTTGAAGGAATAGTGGATTACCTTGATTTACAAGGGTACGATAGGTTTATGGACATGGATGACGAAGCCTACGAGCAACGTAGGTGTAAATTGCTTGGAATACCCTATAGAAAGCCACCACCTATTCATGCTGAAACCTTTGAGATCACTGGGTATTCAATTGGACTTGATGAGAAGTCTACTAAGGTAGTGAGTCGAGAAAAGAAGGAATTTCTACGCATTTCAACGAATGTCGCTTGGATACGACATAATTTCTACGCATTTCAACGAATGTCGCTTGGATACGAAATAATATGGATTTCCACTGCCTTTACCACAAGCCATATACCTGTGGTCTAGCTAATTCTTTGGATTTCTAGAGGATAAGATCCATGGTGAATTGATGAACATATCAACTCTCAGCAATGAAGCATTGGTGAGTTGAGTACCCTATGATTTTGAGCTAACCATTACAGCTATCAACAGATTTGATGTGTCTTTACCAAAGCTGTATCCTTTGGACTAGCCAACTCTTTGATGGAATTGTCAACATCATGGTGAGTTGAGTACCATTTGTGTGGTAATTAACCACTACAAGTGCCTATATACAACAAAGAGTGCAACTATCCATATACAAGTTAGGAAACAGATCATTTTTTTTAACTAAAACAAAATAAAAAGATACAAATGAAGACAACAATAAAGAAACAAATTACCCCATGGTGTGAATCCCATGCTTAGCAGCCATCTCTTTTTTAAAAAGAAGACCTCCTAATATCATGAACCAGCTGTTCAGCATGAGTCATGTCATTCCCAACCATATCACTGGGAACAGTTAACTTCACATCAAGCATTTTTCTCAAAACACTAGCATGAATAGGATAAGTAACCTCTGCCATCATATACAAAACATTTCCAGCCATGGTATAAACTGTATCCACATTGGAGAGAGGAAAATACTTCCAAGTGGCAATATCCCAAGTCTCTTGTCCATGCCACACCTTGAAGCCTTTCCCAACAATTGTAGAAGAATCAAAAAGAACATACAGATCTCCAAGCAATAATATACCATTTTCACCTGGCTTATGTGTTCTGTAATAAGAAGTCACCCAGCCATACAGATTGATAAGATCATTTCTATCCACAAAGTATAATATTTCACTACGAAAAGTGAAATGTTTATATGAACCATCTTTCCCATGGATAGTATTCACTTCTCCCCTGGCAACTGCTAGATGAGAAAGCTCCCATTTAACCAAGGGAACCCAATGAGCAGGATCCTCACCATCATCCTCCTCAAACTCAATGAAAGAACTATCTTCTACAGGAAGAGCCACAGTTTTGGACTTTCTCTTCCTTGCAAGTCTCTTCTGTCTTTTGCCAGGAGTAGAAGAAGGTGAAGATTCTTTGGCATCAGGAGCAGGTATGGACTCAGTACCAGCCTCTGTAGTTGGGTGAGAGGAACCTTCAGTAGCAAGTGTTTCAGAGCCATCAGCAGGAAGTATATCTTCCTTTTCAGCAGGAAGGGAATGCTCTGGAGCATCAGCAGGAACAGATTCTTCTGTAACAACCTCCTTTGCAAGAGTAGATGTTGTACCTTCAGCAGAAGCAAATTGCTGAGAATCTGATTGTTGAGTAGGAACCCCAGCTTTCACAGAAGATTCAGGAGGAATGGTATCTGTAGTGGATCCTCAAAGTACATCTTCAGTCTGTACTTCAGCAGATTCCTCTACAGGCATGGAAATAGCAGGAACAGAGGATTCAGTAGAAACAGGATGAGAAACATCAGCAGCATCAGCAAATTTCAACCTTTTTGCTGCAGGAACATCCAGAACACCAACATGACTCTTTAGAGGTTGATTAGCTGGAATGCCAGACCTATGAAGAGCTGTGAGAATCTTGTTGTATTCTTCAACTAATGCAGGATGCTTCATGGCCCAAACTTGTTTTTTAGACATACCAGAACCATATACAGCAGAACTCTGATTTTTGACAAAAATCCTCATATGTTCTGTCATTTGGGCTTGTGTCATAGGCTTTTCCCTCTTAGCTCTAGCCTTTCTCTCTGCCTCAGCCTACCTCTTTTGTGTACCCAAAGCAACCATTTGTTGGACATAATCATCCATTTCAAAGTTAGTACCTAAGACCTGCTGAGCTAACCTTGGATTGGCAACAACTTGGGAAGCAAGATGATCCCAAGTGTCAGGAGTAAATTGGTTGGATAGCTCATCCAACTCTCTTTTTCTCTCAGCAATCAAAGAAGCTGATGCTGGGTACCCAAGCTTATCTAAATTAGCTTGAATGTTTCTTGCCATGAGTTCAGATATACTCAAATCCTCTTTCCTCTTAGCTTCAGCAGCCAATTCTTTCTCATGTAAATCAGCAGCCACTCTGGCACTTAGTTCTTCCAGTTCAAGTTCTTTCTTTGACTTGTTCCTAGGTGGAAGTTCTTCTTCAAGAATAACAGATTTCCCTTTGTCAATAGCAGTAGGAGCAGGAACAATATCTGTGGTAGCAGAAATGGACTCAGCACTCTGGCCATCAGCAGAATGATGAGAGGGAACATCAGCAGAAGCCTCTTCCATAACTACATCCTTAGGAAAATCAGTAGGAATAGAGATAGGATGAACATTATCAGTTGCATCAGTAGAAACCTTGGTAGCAGGTGACTCAGTAGAAACATGATGTAAAGGGTCAGCAGCAAAATGCATAACATCGTGATCAGCAGAATCTAAGGTAGCTTCATCAGAAGGAATTGCCTTTGAAGAGGCAGCAGTAATATCAGTAGAAGGTTGAACATCATCATCAGCTGTAACCACAAACTCTTAACCAGCAACAAAAATTGTGGAAACATCTTCTGAATGGACACTAGTAGTAACACCAACATCAGAATCAACATCCATTGAAGCACCTCCATCAGCAGAGACAAGTTGAATCACTGGATCAGCATCTGGAACCGGTTTAGCAATTGGAACCTCTAATCCTTTATTTAGAGATTGCCTTGTCTTCCTCCTTTGAAACGTAATGGGTACCTGAGTAGCAGCAGTAGGTTTAGGAGAAGGTGTTTGTTGAGCCTCAGTAACTTCAGCCAACATATGAAGAGGATCAAGAGACACATCAGATTGTTCTTCCTCTGAATCAGAGACCACATTCTTCCTTCTTCTCTTTTCCAGCCTAGACTCCAATGTCTGAACCCTCTTTGTCAATGTAGTAATTTGACCACTGTTGATACAAAAGTTGGGCGTTCCTTGTTTGGGTTCCTGTTCTCGTACCAATTAGATCTTAATGTTGTTGAGACCTGCGCACTAAGAAAACAACAGACACCGTTAGGCTTATCGAGGGATTGTTTCCCCCGATTATCCTCCGGCATGAGAGTAAGTAATCGAATTAAGGGTTGTGAAGAGTTTAGGGTTTGTCAATCGTACCTTGGACGAGAGCTATGATGCCGTATTTATATACACGTAACCGATAAGGTTACGTGTTTCTCACTCTTCGGTGTGTCCCGCGTATCGCGGGTATTTGATATACACTCCTAAATTAGGAGATATCCCTATCAAATCTATAATTAAATATTGGGCTTGGGCCTTGTGAGCCCAAACCGTCTAAATGGTAGTCCATTTATTGTTATGGCGGCCCACACATGGTAGGCTTAAATGTTAGTAATGTTTGTTAATCGGGTTTGTGACCCGAGTGTGGACTATACGTCATCATGTCCCCCCAGTCTAGTGTGCACAGGGTAAAACCTGCGGATACTAGACTAATAACCGTATCGGAATTATTCCCAACGCGTACGCGGGAAGAATCCAAAATTAAACCGCCCAAAAGACACGTAGGATGCATCTAGCCCAAAAAAGTGCATTCTAGGTACCTCGGGAAGTGGAGAGGCTATCCACGTGCCCTGTACTGTTTCATCTCCCAGCCACACGATTCGAGTTAGTGGGGTACACGTGTCGTTAATCTGTGGTGGGTGGAATACTATACACAAAAACACGATATCTTTGGCGTTTCACGTTAGTTTTTGGTCTATAAATCACTTAAACTAAGGTCAAAAGTATGTGTAAAATAGCACATACCAAAGACGAAAAGGATAAGGAAGATTAGTTTTAACTGGTTCATCTTGTTCAAAAATAATTTTCTCTTTTCCTTTTGACACATTTGCATTTTCATTGATTGGTTGAACCACCGGAGGTTGGATATTTTCGGTCCTTCCTTGGTGAATAGGAATTCTCGTCTCCGTTGTCACCTCGGTTGCACGGTCCACTACCTTTGAAGGAGGAGAATAAGAGGCAGTTGGAACCGTTGGTCCTTTGTAAGAAACCCACTGCGTGTTGTGATCGCCTTAACATCGCCCCTCGGGTTAGCGATCGTGTTGCTAGGTAGAGATGTGGTACCCGAACTCGAGGGTCGATCATTTAAAGACTTTTTCATATCAAACATTTCCTTAAGCAACAATCTTGTTGTTTCTTCTTGATTTTTAAGTTGTGTCTGCTGACTTTGCAAGATAGTTTGTTGGTTCTGATTTTGACGAAGTAATTCTGCCAACAACTCATCCGTGGTCGATTGATTTTGAACAACACCTTGGTTTTGGTTAAAAGTTTGCCCACGGGCATTGTTGTTGAAACCTTGACCTTGATTTTGAAAATTTTGATTCTCATGATTAAAGTTTCCATAATTAGCACCTTGATTTCCAAAATTTCCATGGTTACTTTGAAAGTTCCGATTTTGGTTAAAACCTTGATTTTGATTTTGAAAACCGTGAGTTACTCCACTTTGATTTTGATTGACTTGATTACCACGATTTTGCACATTTTGGTTTGGAAGCGGGTTATGAAAACCAGGTGGTGGTCCAAGGTAATTGGTTGAACGGTAGCTGAGAAGATTTCGATCTCCTTGGGGTTGGTAAGCGTTACCACCCATGTTAGCGGGGTACACATGCTCGTTAGAGACATTACCGGTTGTCGGACATTCGTAATATGCATGGGGACCACCACAAGTTTCGCAACTTTGGTTAATAGCATTGA